>QLON01004755.1:0-14315 GCA_003313675.1 Termitomyces heimii
CCAGCATCTTTACTCATTCTGTCTCTTCCAGCAATGATCCACGAAGCCTTGCACAACCCGCAAACCAACCTATCTTTTCCGTCGTTGATCCAACCACATTTAGAAGCAGCTACGGCGTCAATCGCAGAGGGCTTATTAGCATAAGTAGATAACTTGTACGTTGAAAGACGGGCTAGAAACGCAGGGAGAGAAGAAGGCCGGTAGTCAGCTGTGGGTGGTAGTGGCGGCGTAGATGAGCCGAACTTAGATGACAGCGCCTTCCGAGTGCGCTTTGCGGCACGTGCTAGAATTGCCGACAGATGAGGGGTGGTTTTAGTGGTTAGCAACGCGAGTTCTGGAGCCTGGTGAGGTCTTTTGAATCACTGTCATTAGTGTATGAAAGTTTTGCAAAATACGTTCAGATGGACTGACTCTTGTTGCCGTTCCTTTCCTTTCACGCCATATTTCGCTAGAGTGGAATATAAGGAACGTATCGTATGTTGCCTTTTCTGCAGAGGACGCTGTATCTCAGGGGGCGAGACTGCAGTATCCAAGCTTTGGAAAGCGTCATCTAACTTCCTCTACAGCCACGTCAGTGACAGCAAGTAATCAGAGTGAGAATGCATACTTTGGTCGTCCGCAAATTTAATGCAGCCGTTGTCTCAGCCTGTTCCTCGTCCACGACACGAAAAGACGTCGGCGGCATCATGCATTTGGTGGCTGTGTCAAGTGACACTTCAAATCCGTGACTTCTGTGGCGGCATTGACTTTTGGATGTTTCCATTCATACCTTCAATCAATCAACCTTGGCTCTCAACGGAAGCTTTAATCAGTCTATTGATCTCTTCTTGTATACCTTGAGAGTTTGAGGATGAACGAGAGGATGATTGAGGAGATGAATATTACTGCTATTTCGTAAAGGTCATCTCAAACTACATATACACGCACTCTCTGCATCAGTAAACCGTTTAGCAGCTATGAATTCGGACAGCACAGGACGTAGACAGCTCGAAAATGAGCAAGATGCCCTTGCTGTCGCGTCAATTACCTCGTACGAGGACGGAACAGGTGCTCCGGTGGAGCAAGTCAGTCCACTTGGTTACCATGTCGACTCTATCACGGTCGTTTTTTTGGTATGCTCCTCCCTGCTATCTCATTCTGTTTGCATTAATTTTTCTTTTAAGAATATCAGCACAATGATTGGAACTGGTGTGTTCTCGACGCGTATGTTCCGCTCGGCTCATAGGTTTGTTGGAAGACTGATTGGATAAGACTCCACGCAGCTGGGTCTATTCTGTACTCAGTGGGCTCGATTGGTCTGAGTCTGATCTATTGGGTCATTGGGTACGGTTGGGCAGGAGGTAATAACAATCTGCAGTAACTTGTTCTAATCCCTTTTGCCTCCTTAGCCTCACTTGCAGTCTACCTCGAGTATGCGTCTTACTTCCCTCACCGCTCTGGTGCCGACGTCGTCTATCTTGAGAAGGTCTATATTTCATCACCAATCATAGATAATTTCATTCAACTCATCATGAAAGGCGTATCCTAAACCTAAATACCTATTGCCAACTGTATTTGCTATTCAATCGGCGTTTCTGTCTTTCAGTAGCAGTAATGCCATTGGTGAGATTGTTCTCGTGTTTGGCGTCCATAATGATGCTGATTTAGGCACGCAGTCCTCGCACAATATCTCCTTGTTGCAAGCGGCGCTGAAACGTCTACGTGGAATACTCGTGGACTAGCTGTCGGAGCAATGACGACGATCGTTCTAAGTCAGACTCCCTTAAAGGCTCCATAGTGTTTATATAACTTACCAATGGTTAGTCTGTATTGGGAGCACGAGGTGGTCATTACGCCTTTCCAATACTCTTGGCGCAGTCAAAGTCATAACTCTGATTTTGTACGTCATGAGCTTTGTCTCAGTTTGATTCTACTTACTTTTTTAGCATTGCAATAATGGGTTTGGTCGTCCTTGGTGGACATACGCGGGTAAAAGATCCTCATGCCAATTTTAGGCACTCGTTCGCAGGCACGACTTCCAATGGAAATGCTCTGGCGACTGCGCTCGTGAAAGTTAACTTTGCCTACGTTGGTTTCGAGGCATGTACAGATTCATATACTTTTTTATCCCGTACTGATGCCTGCACTGCACAGAACGCTTTCAACGTCCTTCGTGAAGTCAGAGTGAGCTTTTTGCCACTCAACGCTCATAGCCTTGTCTTATTTTTTCCAGGACCCTGTTCAGACAATGAAGCGGTATGCTCCATTATCCTTGACTATCGTCTTTATTCTCTACTTCTTCGTAAACGTTGCTTATTTTGCCGCAAGTGAGACATTCCTAATTTATGCCCTTCCTCAACGACTGAACGAATAATCAGTTCCTAAGGAAGAGATCCGTACATCGAAGCAGCTTACAGCCAGTCTCTTCTTCATTGCAGTCTTTGGGAAATCTAGATCAGTCAAGGCCCTGAGTGCTTTGGTTGCCATCAGTAGTTTTGGAAACATCTTGGGTGTCATCATTGGGTCGTCCAGGATCATCCGAGAATGTGGGAGGCAAGGTGTTTTACCGTATCCGAAGTTATGGGTTTCAACAAAGCCTTTCAACACTCCTCTCGGCCCTTACCTTCTCCAATGGTTCCTTACCGTCATTGTCATACTAGCACCTCCCGCTGGAGATGCTTTTAATTTCAGTTGAGTTCTACCTTTGTTTCGGAAAGTTCACGTGTGGCTCACCTTTGATTCTGTGACAGTCGTTGATCTACAATCGTATCCGGCAAACGTGTTTCGTTTCCTCTTGACAGCTGGCCTCTTCCTTGTCCGTAGACGTCGTGCAAAAATTGGCGCGTCAAGAACAGTCTTTCGTGTTTGGAATGTGGTTCTAATATTCGCAATTTCTGTTAATATTTATCTGCTCGTCCTTCCCTGGGTCCCCCCAGAGGGTGGTATCTATGATGGTGATGTGAGCTTCTTCTATGCGACGTATTGCCTTGCCGGCATTGGTGTGTACGTACTATCCCTTATTTCGATATGGATTCTTTTCGACATCAATACCACAGCCTTGTGATTTCGGGTTTGGGTTATTTGCTCTATATACACATTTTACCAGCACTTGGAGGCTATGCCATCCGCCAGCTTGTTGAGAAGCTCGACGATGGGGCTATCACAAACAAGCTGGTGAGGGTGCCAAATGCTGAACTAGAACAGTGGGATTCGATACATGACCAACACGGAGAAGTGATTAATTAGGGGGAACCGAGGTCTTGGAGTATGAACGTCAAATGTGCATTCCCGATCAATCATTCAACCTCATTTGTGTTCATATTCAAAATGCATACTCAACGTACTCTCTGTCAAGAAGCGTGGAGTACGAGTGCCAACACCCGCTTTCCAGCGTATATACTTTATCCATGTGCCTGATAACAATCGGGTTGTTTTGATGATATTATTTGAGTGCATTTGAGTGTTTTCAGCGTCCACAGGCAAGCGCCCGATTAGGGCTTGAGCTCTCTAGGCCAAGGTCAGGCATTTCAGCCCTCATGAAATGACCGCAAGGGATAGTAAACAACTGTGTTGCAGCATATATCTGTTAGAGTGTAAGACTAAGCAGTAGCTAGTATGTGAAGAAGTGATAAATTGATAAGTAACCATACACGTCTCAGTCGGATAGGTGAACGTTTGAGGTGCATCCGTGCACATCGCTGGCCGGTGTCCACAGACGGTTTCCGTCTCGGGCCACATTCGATCGTGCACGCGTCCAGCCATGTCCTAATTTGACAAATCTTCACTTTGTCACAACAGTGTGAAAACCTGCAGCTAGAATGACCCCGGAATGCATCAGGTGTCCTCATGGCTGATGACGCACAGTGACAAGGCAACCGTGTGGAAATAAGTCTCGAAATGTGCATTGATTGCTATCAGGTGGGATCCCATTAGTCCCTGAGGAATACTCCGGGCCACAAAGAAAAATAGTGAGGCATTATCTATTTAAACGCCCATACATTTCTGTGGTATGTTCATAAAACGCAAAGATTTATACTGTAATATTAAGGAGGCTGTAATGTGTCGTCATGTAAAGCTACGGGTAGTATCCTGTACGATCAAAGAATTCTCGTGTATCAAGTGTGCTTGTGAATGTCCTTTCACATGACATAAGTTTATGCAACAAGGCCTTGAACATGTACATCTAGATAATCGTGAATAGAAGACAGACGAACTATTTAAAAAGGGTATCGCGCCGAACCACACATGTAGTCGCCATTCTGTATATTAAGAAAAGAAAATACACTCAATCGGTTTGGTGAGACCCGTATTTTTCGAACAAAGGATCATCACGTGGAGTATCAGGATGGAATCGTAGATGACCCTCCATGAGGGCCGCTGATGATCTTGAAGGGTCGTGTGCTGCGGGGTCCGAAAGCGAACCTTGAGCAGTCCTCTGTCCAGCGGCCACAGCACCCGCAACAAGGGAGGGTACCATGGTCATGATGTGGGAAGATCTATACAAAAGCGTGTCAATACAAATCTTGGATTGTAGAAGGATACTCACGTTAACTTTGGCAGTTTGACGTCGGAGTCAGAGCGCTTCAAAACCATTTTCCCTCTAGTCACGATAGATGAAGATCTCATCCGTCCACCACGAATGTTCGTGAAAGTTCCCAGATTTTGTCTAACGATATTCACGGTATTATTCCAAGCTTCGCCTTCGGTACTGACTGTGGGCAAAACTTCGGGTCTACCAAGGAAACCGAGCTTCTTAAAAACTTTCTCAAAAGGTTCATTGGGGAGGAGACGGATTAATGCGCCAAGAGGAACAGACACAATACCCAGTGCGAGTGAGATGCCCCATTCGCGACCTTTAAGTGGTGTGACTTGGAACGCATCACCGCCAACGAAAACGATTAAAATTTGCACACCGATTTCTGTTGAGACTGTCAACAATTTTCTGTGTAAAGATAGCAAAAAAAATTTAACCTATAAGGGTGATGGCCAAGAAGTATCGATTCTTCAGCATTCCTTCGAAAACATTGAGTTTTCTATCGAGCCGCCTACAATTCAACGAGTTGAAGATCTGAGCGAAGACAAATGCATTGAACACAAGAGTCTGGACGATCAATTTCGCATGCTTCTCATCGCCAGTAAGTCTGAGTCCCAAAATTTGAAGTCCAAGGAAGTGAAAGATCAAGATGATTGCGATCTGATAGATGGACTGAATGAAAATTTGTTTGTACATATTGGTGGTGAAGAGGGGTGTCGTCTTTTTGTCGGGCTGTCTGTCGAGAAGTGACTCTGAAGCGGGATCAGTGGCAAGAGCCAATGCAGCGAAGGTGTCCATGATGATATTAATCCACAGCAATTGTACAGCCGTGAGGACTGAAGCTTCCTGGTTGCTGGCCACTGCTGACACAAAAGTAATTATAACAGCCGTGACGTTCGTCGAAAGCTGAAATTGTAGGAATTTTCGAACGGCGTCGTTGACGCAACGACCCCACATGATAGCCTTGACAATCGAAGCGAAATTATCGTCCATAAGAATGATATCCGACGCTTCCTTCGCAACTTCTGTGCCAGCAATGCCCATAGAAAAGCCGACGTTGGCTTCTTTCAAGGCAGGGCCATCGTTCGTACCATCACCAGTCACGCCAACGATCTCACCAAGACTCTTGAGAGTGTTGACAAGAACCTCTTTATCTTCAGGCGACGACCGTGCTAGTACTTGTAGCCTCGGCACAATTTCGATGCGATCTGCCTTTGAAAGCTTCCTAAAATGCGGGCCTTCCATTATTATGCCTCCTGGCGTGAAAATACCACACTGAAGAGCGATCGAGCGAGCTGTAAGGACGTTGTCGCCAGTGCACATCTTGACGGTGACGCCAGCCTTCTGACACTTTGTCACCGCATCACGAACACCCAGGCGAAGTGGATCCTCAATACCAGTGATGCCAATAAGCGTCAAGTCCTGAACGATATCTGAAAATTCCACCTGCCAAGAGTGATTGAGTTCGAAAACATATTGAGAAGAATTTTCACCGTCGAGACTAACGACTAACCTCGTTCTCCTCATTATGCTCGATTCCTTTGGGAGGCCACTGATCAAAATCCCTGTAGCACAATGCAATTGTCCTGAGCGTCTGATTAGCATAAAATATGATGGTACGGTTGATATTGTCCGCTTCGGGCTCGTTGATTGCCTTCACTTCGAACCCTTCCCGTTCTTCCGAACCTTTTTCCGAGGGCGGTTGCACAACAACATGCTTGGTGCAAGACTTCGACAACAACTCCGACGCGCCCTTCATGTACGCTCGGTAACCTACTTGCCCAGGCAACTCGACAACGACACACATCGCCTTGCGCTGGCTGGAAAACGGAATCATCTGGACGACTTTAGCTGCACCTCTTGTTTGCTTGAAACCTTTCCAACCAAGTTCTTTCGCAAACTGTAGAAGTGCCGTCTCTGTCTTGCTCCCAACAAAAACCAATTCACCAGTCTTCAAATCCTTGTCCTCAAAGGCAGTGGAGTTAACGGCAATGGCTTCGTTAAAAAGCTCGCAGAGCGCAGGATGCAAAACATCATTAAGCCGAGCTTGATCGATGGAAAAATCATCACGATTCTTGCGCTCGCCTGAATTATCGTCCTTGCCGTCAGCATTGTGCCGCGTGGAGTTTTCATCAAGATTTCTAACAAATTTGGCATGTACACCAATAGATCCCGCAACAACCGTCATCAAGTTTTGAGTAAGCGTGCCAGTTTTGTCCGTGCAGACAACTGAGGCATTTGCCATAATCTCACAAGACCCAAGAATACGAACCAGAAGGTTCTCATACGTCATTCGTTTCGTAGCAAAGGCCAAAGCTAGCGTTACAGCGAGTGGAAGTCCTATAACAGAAGTAAGAAAATGATGGGATCAAGACAACCAATTTGGAAACGTACCCTCGGGAACTGCGACAACAATGAGAGTGACCGATATAATCAGGATATTTACAAAGGCAATGCCCTTTTCATTCGCGGTTCGCACCGGATCACCTTGACCGAGCTGAACAAAAAAACGAATCATCAGTGCAGTGAAAAGGATAAAACCAGCAATTGAGCCGAGCTTTGCAATCAGTTCTGCCAGCGCGTTGAGCTTTAATTGCAATGGTGTGGTCTCTGGATCTGACTGAAGTGCTGTGAAGGGTATTCGATCAGAATGATAATAAAACAAAAAAAATACTGACCTATCATGATCCGTCCGTGGAACGATTTCGTGCCAACCGCTATTACGACATACCGTCCAACCCCTTCGAGAACTTTACTCCCAGAGACAATGAAACAGTCGGTATGGGCTGGCAATTGACCTAATAGAATCCAAAACACACATGATCAGATCAGTAGTATAACAGAAACCAAGAACAGCAAACCACACACCTTTTTTGATGAGTTCCATACACTCCTCGTAGTTCATCTTGCGCATTGCATCGGACTCTCCGGTGGCACCTGCCTCGTCGCATCGCACATGTTGGCCGGAAATAAAAACACCATCACAAGGAACCACTTCTCCGGGTTCGAGAAGGGCAATGTCGCCAACTACGACTTCCTAGAAAGGAACATGTAAAACTGTGAGCATTATTGAGGAAAGCAGGACAAACTTTCGAATCTATGAAACATTCAACGCCGTCACGAATAACCTTGACCCCACGTTCCTCTTTCTTGTCATTGAGCTGCTTAAATTGACGTTCCTTTTGCCAATCATTGAGAGATCCCACGATTACCTGTGGCGCAGGGATATTCAAAACCTTGAGGGACGCAGTGAGATTTGAAAATCTTACGACGATAGCAATTGCAACCATGATGGCAACACCTTCAACCCAATCAACTGGGGCTTCTCCCGGTTTCCGAGGCGTACCGAAGTCCTGGAAAAGTCCAAGCGCCAGAGATATTACAGCAGCAATTGAGAGTAATACTAGGACTTTATCTTTCAGAGCTAACCACATTAGGAAAAGAAGCGACTTCGTCGGTCTTTTCGGTAGGAGGTTTGGACCATAAACCCGTCTTCGCTCGTCGACAGAGGCATTGTGAACATCGGGACCCGGTTCCAGAATCGGTGCAATGCGCTCTTCTTTTCCTTTCTCTTCCTCATCATTCACGTCCATTGGGTCATGTCGCGGTGACGCGCCTTGACCTGCGCCTTTTCCCCATCGCCAGCCTTTTTCGCTCTTTTTCTCTACTTTTTCTCTATCCCTTTCCTCTTTGTCTTTCGCGGCCTGATACACAAGAGCACCTGAATTATCAGCGAGGGCTTTCTTGCTCAGCCCTCTCTCACCGTCAGTTCCCAAACCAGTGAGAAGCGCCTGAGTACCACCCAAGTGACCCAGTGCTTGAAGGTCACGCGGAGGGTTGACTAAATGCGCAAGTTGATACGGTTTGTATGAAAACGGATAAGGATCAAAATTTTTGTCTCTGTCAAGTTCTCGCTGATACGCAGTTCGTTCATCAGCCTCGGTTGTTCCTCCCTTTTTCTTCCGTCCCCTTTTTAAGTTGGAAGAAACACTGGGAGGATGAGAATTGATGCGGAGTGTATCATGTCCCAAATCTGAGGGTTCGCGTGATGAAGCATCGTGATTGTCGTCTGGAACGGTTGCAGAAGAAGTCCCAGAGGCAAAACTTGGCCTACGCGAGTGGCCACATTGGGGGTCATTGTTCCGCAGGTCTGTTGACGTCGCAAAATGTACTGACTGTCCTGAATGAATAGATGAACGGGTAGAAAGAGTTGGAGAGGGTGGGTAAATATTTAATGAGGATCTATCAAGTGAAGATCTTTCGTCGTTCTCTACAGCAGTCGGGGTAGATGGGGAACGGGGAGGATAGGGGGAAAGCAGGTTATTCTGCGGCGAGGTTGATGCTTGGGAGGAAAGATCATGGGTGCTTGCGTTGTCAACCTCAATGTGGGGGACATGCGAAGCTGGGAAGGACATTTCCATGCACTCGTGTGGCTAGTTGTCAATATATGAACAAAGGCTGTGCACGATCCCCATTAGGCATCCGAACCGGATTGTAACAACTCATTTATGGTACAGCCTCAAGTCTCCACCTCCCTACGTCATAGTCCGTCCTTCCGCAGAGCGCAGTCTGTATTTTTTCGAATGAACATCGCCTTGGCCGGTAATAAGTCTATGAGGCTACCGTGTGCCGCTACAGGATGGTTACTCGCTAATGTCCATGCTTCATCATCGTTGTAATTTGTAGATCCGTCATGGCTGCGCTTTAGAAATTGGATTTTCTGTCAGAGCCTTGGGTTACCCAGGATAGCTTACCAGCTTTCGTAAAAATAACCTCAGCAGACTTCTACACATCCTTCAGTGGCGCTAACATTCTCTGCTTTCAAGTAGCCTTGGATGGAAAGTCTTCCTTCCTCGCTTGGCGCACTCCTATTTGAGGATCCAGCCTTGGCTTGGCCGCCGCGCCCCATTCAATGTTCCTCGCCGAGACTCCATATCCAAATTTCGGACCTCCCCTGGCTGTGTGTATTTGACTGGCACAGCTTTCCTATAAACTAAGTCATTCTCTAATGTGGACGATGAAATTTGTATACATCATATTATGGTTGTCGATTTGGAACTCAAGTACTCAACCCCCAACTACCAGACCTACTCTGACTTGATTTTGTTGGAGCTTCTTCATGAATATTCATACATATTTCGCCCCTCGTGCTGTTTTGGGTGCTCAGTAGGCTCCATGCATCTATCGCACTAATGCTGTTAAATTTAAGAGCTTATCGCTGCACGGTTAATTAAGATCAAAACATTAGATATAATCACCTGATGACAACGCACACCTTTTTTGCGAACCTAAAGGTTATACAGCAAAAACTTCGACGATGAAGTGCTGTTGTGGCTAGCGTCGATTGTAAAGTTCGGAAGAATCCTCCTCACCACGCATACATTGCTTCTACGTCTATGACAACCGGTGATGTGATTACACCTCGTAATATTGTCGCGATTTCCCTTTTGTTGATCAATCCTCCACTCATCCTCGCGCAGTACTCGTGTCCCTCGTGTTCCTTGATTACTTTAAGTCATTTGTGGCCTGTGTTCTTCCGGTGATGCAGACTAAGACATCTGATATTCATGAACAGACTGTGATTGAACTAAGTTTGCCACCTTACAAGTTTGACTGGTCCTTCCAAGAATGCTTTGTGTCACGGAGGATGCTCGGAGTCTTATCAGCAGCATGTCTGCTCCAGGAATGTTATCATCAAAATCAATCAAGTCCTTAGCCCCAACTTGTCTTTTCTATCAGTATTCCAGCTGGGAGTTTAAGGATTCTTGAGTACCGCATCTTATGATGGAAAAGAGCAGAAAAGTCTAGAAAAGTGCTAATTTTTATCCGTATTGGAAATTAATTAGGCACCGCGAGGCTCAATATTTATCCGGATCACCTCATCTGTTCGAGGATTTAACCGGACAGTCCTGTGGCATTTGCGCCCAAATCATCAAATTTTCATTCGGACCCAGGATCATGCATTCTAATCCACAGCAGTACTCCTTATATCAATCATTACATTCGCAGGAACAAGGAAAATGCCGACTTTTGTATTTTTAAGATCCCATCATCGTGTCCTCAGCAATTGCTCAAGACACGTTCAATTGACTCTGACTCTTACTTACTAGATGATATGAATTAGCTCGACACAGACTGTTACTCGATTAGTCTTTACATATATACCTTCAAGCTCTTCCGGATCAGTCAGATAATGGACCAAGGGCAAGAGAAAAGGGTGTGCAATCCTAAAATGTTTGCACACAATGAATGGAAGTTCCAGACGTATGTGGGGACAAAACATTTACCAAGGTGACAAGTTTTTTCACTCCATAGATTTGGACAAACTTAGTGTTCAAACCCTGACTCAAAAGAAGGGCAAGACCAACCAACTTTGAGCATAATACGTATGACATGCAGAGTCCGATGTCAACAAAGAAGTTCTATGAACAGGCGATGCAATTTTATGGAGAACACAGCCTTAACATTCAGTGTCATTTACACGCAGACGACCGTCGAGGGTCCTGGAATGTTCTTGAAGGATATATGCAAATCATGGAAATTACTGCAAACATGGTGAGATGTAACCTGCGAGACTAAATACTGTCGAAAAGCGAATTATACAGTTTTGCCATTTCAGTCCCTGAAACAAAGTACAGGTCTCAACCGATCAAGACGGTTACATACAGCGGACGTGCAGAAGGCTGTTACAACTTGCATTTCTGATGAAAAAAAGGGGCATCCACTGGAAGTTTATGTATAGAATGGATTCTGGAAGATTGAGGTTCCTGCTGATACATGGCCTCTTCTTTACATCGGTGAGAACTGGGTTAATGTGAAAATGCAACCAGGGATGTAGAAGTTACAAGTAGAAAGGAGACATGTACCAGCAGACATCTGAACATTAATGATGTTAGTTTTCAACGAATTATTTTGCTAGTCTGAAGAGGTACTAAGCAGTTTTAATTGATGAAGTGATTGATGGTCTATTGATCGCTGATCAATCATTCCGGCACACTTCATTCATTCCAAGGAGAATGCTTAAAGAGCGTTACATGTGAGAAAAAGCAGGTGTCCTCAAGTCATGAGATTCCGCTGGGGAAATAATGAGCATTCAAAACTACTGATAGTATTGGTGACGAAGATATTAAAGGGATGAGGCCTTGAGGCTTGAGGTATTTATTACCTTTGTCCTGCATAATAGGTTGTTCGCTTTATAAAGACGTAGAAAAATCAAAGTTCAAATATAAAGTGATGTGCTTCTGAGGGCATATTAATCTTTCGATTATCCTTTACAGCAGTAGGGTCCTTGCCCATCATCACAGCATATATACTTACGAACTAATTCAACTCCACCATGCGACGAACTAGTAGGCTAGGTCTGATATGATACATCCCAATAGGATTTTGGGAAGGTATCTTCCTTCAGACTCACGTTTTTCTTTGAATGGAGAGTGCTTGCCATTATAGTTGCAAAATGATGCAGTTGGATCTCACATTTCAGCATTTGTTTGAGTGACAGTAATTAAATAGATGAACGATGAAGAACTCAAATTATCGAATCTAATACAGTACAGTTGTTTCTCGTTTGCCGCCAATGAATTCGAGCTCGATTCGGTCCAACTCTACTGGAGCGCATTATAGCCCAATTCAAAACCTCTGGTATACACCATTTAGGCCGACACCACTTTACATGACTGGAGTAGAGTACAATTACTACTTTACCCCCGCCTCCTAGCCCTACAATGTGGCTTGCCAACGGCAGGAAACAGAGTTCATTCATTCATTCAAGTCAGACAGCGCTGAAACAGTTCACTCTGATAAATTTTGACTTCCTTTTCCTCTTTGTTATGCTACTACCCTTGTCTCGGGTGCTTTAGGTTGCTTTGCTCCTTGCGCCTATTTTCTACATAGGACTGATTGAAATAACCGAGTCAATCACGACAAGCATGCACCAACTAATAACCCCAATAATAACAACTCATGGTTTGATGCTGTGAAGCTCTAGAATCTGGTGTGCTACTGTTGATTTTGCATGGAAAACAATGAGTGCTATGACTGGTGGCATGGAGATTGTTTTACAGCTATCCCCAACAGAGCGGTTTGTCTCAGACATCAGTAATGATTTGAAATGAATGTCCAATGCGAACTTTGACACGGTCACCGATCTGGACATGATGCAGCGGTACCATACGATCAGCTAACTCCATATAGACAAGCGAATTCAAAGTATAACATACCTCAAGCTTCAAGTTATTCGCGCCACAATAGCTTCCATCCGCAAACTTCTTAACCTTGAGGATGCAATCATTAATAGCAAAGATACCGCATTATCTGCTGGTCGACGCCTAGAAAAGTTTTCTAACTGATGACACTTTGTAATGATCTTGAATATCTCTTGGATACTTATGCCCTTTTTCCACCCCAATCGCCACAGCTAAACACAATTTGTCTTCCCATTACAAACCCACTGGCTGCTCATTTATCAGGCCGCTGCCGTGACTTGTAGAAGATAAATATCTGGCTGACCATGCATTCGATTTAGCTTCTGGTTCAAGTTAACAATTTGGCGCGATTAATGCAAATTACAGAATAGGGACGGAGCAATCCCTTATTGAGTTACAGACGGTTACAAGAAGTGAATCAAGGCAAGCATAACGCCAACATGATTTGATTATCTGTCTGAAGGCTAACATGTGTCATTTACATGAGATCAGGTTCAAGGGCCTCGTATGCAGGGCAGAGGTTCCTGGTTTGGAAGTCGGTGAGCAAAGTTAAAGACGAGTAAATATCCACTTACTCCCAGTCTTCAGTAATGACTTGTGCTTTTGGGCCAGAAATGTTATCCTGAGGAGCTTCACCAAAAACAATAGCCAAGCCAGCCTCGAGATGCCAATCAATGTGGCTATAGAAGATCACCGTCAAATTAGTACCTGGGCGAATACTGTGTATGATACAGACCAGTGCAGGAACCACGCCCCAGGATTATCCTAGACGAATTTGTCAGATTCCATAATTGGGTGTCATACTTTTACATACGCTGAAGAAGCGGAAGGTGACGTTGCCACCAGCGACTATATGGCCATCTTATATGGTAGGAGGAATTCGAATGAACACGACGCACTTGCAACAACATCTCGTCTCGGAGGGTTGACATAGTTCACAACATCAGTGTTTGCAGTTCGAACTATGTCAAATGCGTGACCATGCACTTAGTTTAAATTAGTCATTGAAAGCTTCACCTGTAATATCGAAAACGTAACGTACGGTGGAATGGATGCTCTAGAATACTTCTGTAAGCTTCGGAAAAACTACGGAGAAGAACAAATATTTACGTCCTCCTCCAGGAACTGAAATCTCAATGAGTTTGTTAGGAGGAAGCAGGAAAACCTAGTATTTGCGTAAGCGACACTCTGGCTCTTGAGAATATAACTTGCTTGTTCCTTCACAAGGTTGAGACTAAGAACTTATTCATTTAAAAGACCAAACTTACTGATGGCAAGAGATCCTGAGGTTCCTTTGCGCCACTCAGCAATTGGAGTAACACTGGCAGGGTGGGCGAAATATACGATATTCCATTGATGTCAAAAAAGGGAGGATTAGGCTGTAATTAAACTAGATCAGAGTTTTTCTGCGAGATAAACAAAAGACATACTTGACTGATCTGAAGATTGATTGCCACATCCGCAGGACCATCACCCAGCTGAGAAGGGGATTTCTCATTATTAAGTTGTCAACGTTTTCGAGACTAGATCAAGGTTACCTTTCCAGGACCCTCAGATGCAATAGGCTGTCACGAAAGTTGTCTCGATACAAGTTGTGT
>QLON01004766.1:0-10849 GCA_003313675.1 Termitomyces heimii
GCGGTGAACTACGCTATAAGTACTACGGGGTCGGTCTCGGAGTTCCGGGGTGTCTGGGATGGTTTCCTGGAAGGCATTGAGTAGCGGGCCGGGACTGTATACTGGGATCGCGCGTGAGGGGCGCACGATCAATTGGTGCGGGGGGATCGTGATGCGTGATGGCCGGGAGCGGGTAGCGTGATCCGGCGGTTGATGGTGGTCGGTCCCGGGGTCCGTGAAACATGGTCCCCGGGGGTTGGCTGATGTCGGTTGTGATGCGAATTGGTGGCGGCGTCGGTAGTTGCGGGGGCGGGGCATGTTGTGGAGAGGGTCCCGGGTGAGGTCCCGGGGTTGTTCCGGGGGACTCCGGAAGGGGTCGTGACAGTCCATCACTGCTATTACTACTGACTCTCTTCCTTCTGATGTCCCAAGGCTGTTGCCAGATGGGGTCAACTGGGGGATCTTCAAGATATGCTTCTCTGCTGCTGTAAAGTTCAAAGGGAAGTGGCCTCATTTCTCTGGTGATGAGCTACACCCTTCCCCTAGTGGCCACAACTCAGTTACAGACTGGGACAAGGCAGAGTCATCAGCCTATAATCTGCTTCTCCAAAAGATCCTGGATTCAGCTATTATGAAGCTGCACCACTACAAGACTGTGGCAGAGGCCTGGACTGCCCTCACCAAGGAATACACCCAGAAGGGTGCATTTGCCCAAACACAGCTTCATGCTGAGTTTCTCATCACCCTTGAGAAGCTCCACTGCTGGATGGGGCATATCACACCTGAAGTTGCCCATCAGCTTGTTGCCAAGGGTTTTGTCACTGGTATCTATCTTGATACCTCTACCAGGAAGGATTTTTTCTGTGAATCCTGTATTTATGTGAAGTCAATATGGAAACCCATTGCCAGAGTCCGTCAGGGTGAGCATGCCCAGGATTTCACACAGGAGATCTACAGTGATGTCTGGGGCCCTACTTCTGTGGCCACCATCTCCAATTGCTGCTACTATATCAGCTTTATTGATGACAAGACATGCCTTGCACACATTAACTTCCTCCATGCAAAGAGTGAGAGCCTGCCTGCTTTCAAGACTTTCCATGCCCATGTTGGTACTCAGTACAATGCCAAAATTAAGGTTCTCCACTCAGACCATGGTGGCAAATACACTGGGAAAGAGTTCACTGCATTCCTTGACAAGAAAGAAATCATGCAGAAGCTTACTGTCCATGACACTTCCCAATACAATGGTGTTGCAGAATACTTCAACTGCACCATCCTTGAGAAAGTTCGTGCCCTACTGCATAGCAGTAGCCTCCCAAAAGGTCTTTGAGGTGAGGCTGCTTGTTATGCTGTGTGGTTGTACAATTGAATGTCAACAAAAGCTCTGCCTGAGAGAACTACTCTATACAAAGCAGCCACTGGCAGGAAGCCTGACCTGAGGGGTGTCCATGAGTTTGGTGAGAAAGTCTGGGTGTGCATTGAAGATAGTACAAAGCTAGGGGGGCGTGTTCATGAGGGGCACTGGCTTGGTATAGATGAGGCCAGCAATGGTGTGCACATGTACTGGCTTGACACCAAGTCCATTAATGTGGAATGAAATGTCTACTTCAACAAAGAAGGCCTCACTGACTGCCTCAAAGGGGAGAATTGGGTATTCAAGGAGCACTAGATTTCAGCTCCACCCCCAAAGAACTCTACATCATCCAAGCTACAAAACAGTGCTGCAAAGTCCACTATCAACAACACTATAAACAAAAGCTCTAAAGCACCAGTGCAACCCACATGACAATCAAATCGTATCATCAACCTAAGCCAATGTGTCCTCGACCTCATCAGTGGTGAAGGTAGGGTATCAAATCATCCCTCAGACTCCATCATTACACAAGGAATCCCACTACCTAAATCTGCAGTTGAGGGGGAGTTAGCCTCAGAACTGGTTGGAGAGAGTGAAGCAGACTGGATCATGCTAGTAGAAGATGGTTCATTCCTCAAAAAATATGCCCTTGCAGCAGAAATGGCAGATGTAGAAGGCCTCTAACCGAGATCAGTGGCTGAGGCAAAAAGGTGACCTGACTGGAGGCTGTGGGAAAAGGCAATCAAAGATGAACTGGAATCACTTAGGAAGGCAGGCACATGGAAGCTTGTTGACAAGCCTGACAATGCCAATTTTGTAGGCTCTAAATGGGTTTTCAAGGTAAAAAAGGATGCAGCTGGAAATGTCATCAAGTACAAAGCATGTCTTGTGGTGCAAGGCTACTCACAAGTCCCAGGTGTTGACTACTTTGACACGTTCACTCCCATTGCCAAACTCTCATCCATTCATGCGATCCTTGCAATGGCTGCTGCACTTGACATGGAGATACACCAGATCGATGTCAAGAGTGCCTTCCTAAATGGCACACTAGAAGCAAATGAAGTCATCTTTATGCACCAGCCACCTAGTTATCATGCTCCCAACTCACCTAACAAGGTCTCTGCCACCTTGCAAAAACTCTCTATGGCCTTAAGCAGAGCAGTCGACAATGGTACCAATGACTAGTAAAAATCCTTGCCAAGCTAAACTTCAAGCAATGCAGTGTCAATCAAGTTGTTTTTGTCTGATATGACAAAACATCACTCACAATCATCATGGTCCATGTTGACAACTGCAGCATTGCCACAACAAACCTCATGATCATTGAAGATGTCAAATGTGGCATGAGACAACACATTGAAATTACTGATCTGGGAGAGATCCACTGGCTACTCGGCATTGAGATCAAATGTGATCACCATGAATGTATCATTTCCCTCTCACAATGCTTGTATATTGACTCCATCCTGCATCACTATGGTCTTGAGGACATGAAACTACTTTCTATCCCTATGGACATGCAGATTCAACTTTCCAGTTCTCAGTCACCTGCTACCACCACCAAATTTGCACAGATGCAGGATATTCCCTACCATGAGGCCATGGGATCTCTAATGTGGGCCTGTCTCAAAACATGTCCTGACATTGCATTTGCCATCACTATGCTCTCCCACTACACCAAGAACCCTGGCATGCCTCATTGGGATGCCATCAAATGGGTGTTTCAGTACCTGAAAGGCATAAAGGACTTGTGGCTACAGTATGGAGGTGAGGAAAAGAAGGAGCTGATTGGCTATTCAGATGCAGATGAAAGTATGGCAGAAGACTGGCACACTATTAATGGGTATGTGTTCATACTCAATGGAGGTGCAATCTTGTGGAGCTGCAAGTGTCAGGAGCTTGTGTCTCTCTCTACAACTGAGAGCAAGTACATTGAAACCTCAATGATGCTACTATCCTCTTTGGTGACAACTAGTTAGCCATTGCACTCGCCAAAGACCACCAGTACCATGCTCACACCAAGCACATAGATATTCACTACCACTTCATTTGCTATGCCATCAATGAGGGCCACATCAAACTTGTCTACTGCCCTACTGATGATATGATTGCAGATGCTCTCACAAAACTGCTCCCTTCAGCCAAAGTCAAACACTTTGCTACCAAGTTTGGACTTCGACTAGTTTGAGGAGGAGTGTTGGAGTGTTGGAATGATTATAATCAACCTATTCTGAACAAACCAGGTCAAAGATCCTGTACATACCCTCATTATATGTGTGTCTTTCTTTTTTGGTATATTCTCTTTATTTTCTATCCCTGACCCTGCATTCCCCCTATCTCATTATCCATTATCACCTACAACATATATATTTGCATAGTTATGTACTACCTACCTCAGACATGTCCAAAAACACTCTGAGGTGAGGCTCAACTTGTATACAGCAATTACTTGTTACTTACTTTACCTAGTTTCTATTCTTATTATTAGGTAAAGTAAGTAGCAAGTAATTGCTGTATACAAGTTGAGCCTCACCTCAGAGTGTTTTCAGACATGTCTGAGGTAAATAAACTCTTAGACATGTCTGAAAACACTCTGAGTTTCTGTTTTTATTATTAGATCACATGTGCTACTCTATTATGGGAAATGCATTGGCATATGCAACATGGTTGAGTTAATAGTAAAATTTTTTTTTGAATACATGGCAGGTCAGATGCCAGATCCCATGATTGGACCCTGGTTTAGACCACCAGTTATGCATGCCTTGGAGGGTCTCAGCACTGAGGGGGGGTGATGTCATGACCCCCCTCCGAAGTTCCC
The DNA here is from genome assembly GCA_003313675.1 of Termitomyces heimii. Classification (NCBI taxonomy): domain Eukaryota; kingdom Fungi; phylum Basidiomycota; class Agaricomycetes; order Agaricales; family Lyophyllaceae; genus Termitomyces; species Termitomyces heimii. The sequence goes on from QLON01004766.1 coordinate 4,152, forward strand.
TGGAACAGCCCCAAAATCCCACCTGGAACCCTCTTTCATCAACTCCACAACATGCCCTGCCCCCATAGCTACCAATGCTGCCATCACATGCATCACAACTGCCATCAGCCAACCCCCTAGGAACCCTGCATCACGGACCCTGGGACTGACTGCCATAAACCATTGGATCATGCTATCCACTTCTGGCCATCATGCATCACAGCTCCCCCCATGCCAATTGATTGTGCACCCCCACATGCGTGATCCAAGTATATAATCCCTGCCTGTTACTCAATGCCTTCTATAACCCATCCCAGACACTCCGGAACCCCAAGACCCGACCCCATAGTACTCATAGCATAGTTTTCTGTTGTATTCGCTAGTCTTGATATTACTTGAATTGTTGCATGCCCTTTTGCTTGACTGGTATGCACTGACTGGCATGCTTTGACTGGCATGCCAGAATAATCATGTGCTCTAAGTTTGGTATGCACTTTGCAACTCATAATTTGCTAACCAGGTCTTGTCTTAGAATCTCTGGTTCCAACTCAACCCTCTCCGACCTTCAGCCTCTACAAAAATACCTGAAGCCCAGGTCAAGTTCTATTCCCTGGGACTACCCCTTGTCCATGTCTTGAACCCTGGAGCTCTAGCCCCAGAGCTCCAGACACCTGAGTATCCATAGATCAAGTCTCCCTTGTAAGGGTATTGCTTTCCCAGAAAGCCCCCGATTCAGTGGAACCTGACAGAAACTAGTGGAAGGATAGAAGAATGTAAATAGTTTTGATGTAGAATTTTGTGTATAGAGTGAATATAAATGCATGACATAGCACAATCAATATAAATAGTGCTGCAAGTGCAGTGTGAGATAATAGGGATGCTTCAGCTGCACTCATAGTAATGAAAAAGATTCAGACCAATGAGAGTAAAGAAAAGATTAAAAAAAGTGATATGTATAATAAGGTGAGAAATAGTGGCAGAAAGATAAAGGAAGTGATATGTGTGATGAGGTGAGAAACAGTGGCAAATATCTAATTAGTGCCTGAATTAACCTCAAGCAAACTTCCTACTTATTCAATTCATTTAAATCAAATTAACCTGTTCCAAATAAATGAACTTGCTCCAATGTTGATGCAAATTCAATGACTTTTTTGGGGGGAGGGGGAGTGTCAGATTCTGCTGAGTTGAGGGCTTTTCTGGGAAAGCAACACCCTTATGAGGTGGACTTGACCTATGGATATTCAGGTGTCTGGAACTCCAGAGCTAGAACTCTAGGGCTCAAGACATGAATAAGAGGTGATCCTAGGGGAATGGAACTTGACCCAGGGCTTCAGGTGTTTTAAAGGCTGAGGATTGGAGGTTGGTCAAGTCGGAACTGGGGGTTCTAAGATGAGACCAGGTTAACAAATTATAAGTTGTGAAATGTGTATCAAACTTAGAGCATGCAATTATTCAGGCATGCTAGTCAAAGCATGCCAGTCAGTGCATACCAGTCAAGTAAGAGGGCATGCAACAATTCAAGTTAATATCAAGACTAGTGAATACAATGGGAAACTATGTGATAAGTACTATGAGGCTGGATCTTAGGGTTCCAGGGTGTCTGGAATGAGTTTCAGGAGGCATTGAGTAGTAGGCAGAGATTGTATACTTGGATTACACATGTGAGGTGTATGATTGATTGGCGTGGAGGGAGCTGTGATGCATGATGGCCAGAAATGGGTCATGTGATCCAATTGTTGACAGCAGTTAATCCCAGGGTTTATAATGTAGGGTTTCTGGGGATGCTAGCTGATGGCAGTCTTGATGCATGTGCTGATGGTGTTGGCAGCTGTGGAGGCAGGGTGCATTGTGGGGTTGATGAAAGAGGGTCCCCAATGGGGCTCTGGGGCTGTCCTGGAGGGTTCTGAAGGGAAGGGGTCGTGACAGGGAGGAGCAACTTTTATTTGACTAGACAACAGGCTTTATTTGTGCCCACTGCAAAAGCAATCCAGAAGTGTGACATGACTATGCAGAATAATTCTCTCAGGTGTAATATCAAAAGGAGCTGGTGAATGACATCTTGGAGAGTAAAACCAAGGTTAAAAAATAGGCTCAAGGCAGCCAATAACTTCATCTCTCCATATAACTGACAGAGTGAAAAGTTGTCCATATTGCATGTTGGCTGCAAGTATTTCTTTCTCAGTATCACAAAGATCTCAATGCTAGCATCTGAAGTTGTCAACATAATCAAAAAACTCTATAATTTGACTTTTCTTACTTTATCTAAGAATTGAGCTCCTTTAAGGAAATAACAATGCACAAGTGGACAAATTTCACTAAAATAAAAAGTCATTCAAAGTACCTTACATGATTCAGATGACATTGCAACTTACCTGGATAACTGAAAGAAAAGGATAAATGGAAAAACCATCCAGACCATGAGTTACTTGGCACTAGCAATAAGAACTTTGTGATGGATTTTGTTCTGAAATTGCTGGACTCATGTGAGGAGATGGTTGATTATTTGAAGGATGCTAGTTCTATTGGTAAAGATCAATAAACAAACAAGATGATGTAATGTGAGCATTGAGGATGAACTATGTAGAATTCTGGATGTCATTGATGAAGCTGTTGAGGCTTGCAGTGGGAATGACTGATGCTAGACAAGAAATTATATGATGATCTGAGAAGAAAGCAAACATTAATACTAAGGACTCCTGGAAAAGCAGAAAAAACAAGCACAGCAATGCATTTATCTTTATATTCAGAGTAGGGGGACTGTTTGATTTTTGATTGTAGTCAGCAGTGCACTCTTCCACAAAGCAGACAAGACTATGACATGGATTGATTTTAAGTTCATTTAATATCTTGTATGTACAAATTAATTCACTGCAGATGTTTCAATGCTGAAGAAAGATTTAGATTGGCCTCTAAACTTTTCATGCCAAATGTTTTTAGACATATGACTTTACAACTTCTCCACCATTCATCCATATGTTGTCACATGTTGTAAATTTCCAAAAGACACTAGGAGGCTCATTGCTTGAGAGATGGCACTACTCAGACCAGCTGACATTCTTGTTAGTTGTGATGGCATTCACTCTGCCACTAGTTTTGCTCAGTTGCTCACCCTGCTGGGCTATAAAACTTTGTAAACCAGAATTCACAAAGTTGTGCATTAGATATTCCCAGAATTGCAATTATTGACTAATTTGCTTTATATTCTGTAATCATGCAATATCAGTAATTGGCAGATTGAAGTGATTTCTTTTTCAATCAATACTTTGTATGTTGTGATACATTCACTTGAAGATGTAGTTAGCATTGTCTCATTCTATGATGAGGACAATGGTTTTGGAAGGCCTTTGACTGACAAATGGGTAGGCAATGCTCCACCATACCTCCCTTCCCTCCCGTTGAGCCAGCAACTTACTCGACTGATGATTTTTATTTATATTTTTCTTTTTATTACACTTACCTCTTTTGGTAGCATCAGCCACATTACACAACAATCAGTATTTACCAGTCTTTGTTTTATTTTTCTAAAAAAATTTTTATAGACAAATAATTACTTCTCAGTCAACTACATCTTAGTAAGTGGCTGAGGATGAGTCTGCTACAATATTACCTACAAAAGTCTTTACTCATACAAACTGTAGAATAACCATACTATTCTACAAGTTATCAGCCCCATTTCAGCACTTCCACTGCATTGAGCTGTTGCTTCAACTAGTGACTCCCACATTCCACATTCCACATCTTCCACAGACATACAACATGACTTCCCTGCTATAGTAACAACAAAATACAATATGTTATCTACAAACTTGTTAAACTCACCAAACTTCCCAGAAAAAGTACACTTCAATGGAATGAACTATCTAACTTTTAAAAACTGAGTACTGATTGTGGCAAGAGCACATGGTGCTTATAGCTACCTGGACAGTTTGGTTAGCAAACCCAAAGGTGAGGATTCTAAAATTGAAACCAAGCCCACTGATTGGCCATTAAAAACCCTATTCCTGGAGGAGTGGAAAGAAAGAGATGCACAGATGCTAGGGCTCATTATCTATAATACCAAAAACCCAATTAGTCTGAGCATCAAAATGGATGGCACAGCAGTGGAGGCATGGAAAACATTTACCAAGAACTATGGAGTATTCTCCAACATTGTGGCCATGAATGCTAAGAAGCAACTATGCACGATGGAGTTCAATGACAGCATGGATTCTCTTAAGCATGTAGAAGACATGCAGGAGAAGTGGAGATTAGCAGTAGAGAAAGGAGCAAAAATCAATAATGTGACTTTCCATACTATTTTCATGTCATCACTACCAGAATCTTAAAATGCTGCAGTAGCCAGATGTTATGCTATGAAAGAAACAAAAGAGGTGGTAGCAGCACTTACTATATATTGGGATTGCCTCATCTTGCAAAAATAGAAGGCAGGAATATCTACAACTACCCTGCAAGCATCTACAAAACCAAAAATGATCTGCATAAACCCAAACTGCAAGAGGACCAGCTACACTATCAAGAATTGTTACTAGAAGGAAGGAGGAAAAGAGGGGCAATTCTCACTTAACTTTTGCAATAGATCAAAAACCCCTAAAACACTTCTAAGTGAAACTGCATCAACCACAACCCCTCCTGTAGCAAAAGTAGCAACAACCACTGATTTAATGAAATACCACATGCTACATATGCACTATCCACCACCCTGCAGGGCTCACCTGATGGATAAGGTTAAAACCACACTGGTCAGATAGACAGGAGCAAACACCATGATCATATCAAAGATATCTACTTATTCTGATTCTGAAGCCACCAATCATTTCTTTATGAACTGAGATGATTTTTTGGAGTGCAAGAGACTGGATACCCCAATAGAAGGCCACATGGCACCTAAAGAAGCTTGTTTCTGTGTGATAGGCATAGAGACAGTCAAAAAAATTTGCAACACACCCTTAAGAGTATTAGAATTGATCTTCTAAAATGCCTTACATACACCTAAACTCACTTCTAATTTGATCTTAATAAACTACTTTGATAAGGCTGGCTTCAAGGTGATATTTGGCTTAGCCTAACTTATTTTTTGCAGTCACTATGCTTGCACACTTCTACTTAAACCCAGGTCCTGTCAGGTTCCGCTGATTTGGGGGCTTTTCGGGAAAGCAATGCCCTTATGAGGCAGACTTGATCTACAAGTACTCGGGTGTCTGGAACTCCGGGGTTAAGGCTCCGGGGTTCAAGACGCGAACAGGGAGGGTGGTTCCAGGAAAATGGAACTTGATCCGGGGGTTTCAGGTGTTTTACAGAGGTTGAGAGTTGACGGGGGTCGAGTCGGAACCGGAGGTTCTGAGACGAGACCCGGTTAGTAAATTAAAAGTCGCGAAGTGCATACCAAACTTAGAGCACGCGATTATTCGGGCGTGCCAGTCAAAGTGTACCAGTCAAAGCGTGCCAGTCAATGTGTACCAATCAAGCAAAGGGCACGCAGCAATTTAGGTAATATCAAGACTAACGAATACAGCGGTGAACTACGCTATAAGTACTACGGGGTCGGTCTCGGAGTTCCAGGGTGTCTGGGATGGTTTCCAGAAGGCATTGAGTAGCGGGCCGGGACTGTATACTGGGATCGCGCGTGAGGGATGCACGATCAATTGGTGTGGGGGGATTGTGATGCGTGATGGCCGGAAGCAGGTAGCGTGATCCGGCGGTTGATGGCGGTCAATTCCGGGGTCCGTGAAGCGGGGTTCCCAGGGGGTTGGCTGATGTCGGTTGTGATGCGAGTTCGTGGCGGCGTCGGTAGTTGCAGGGGTGGGGCATGTTGTGGAGAGGGTCCTGGGTGAGGTTCCGGGGTTGTTCTGGGGGATTCTGGAAGGGGTTGTGACATCACCCCCCCTTCAGCGCCGAGACCCTCTGAGGCGCACGTAACCGGTGGTTTGGTCCGGGGTCTAATCGTGGGGTCCAGCACCTGACCTGCCATGTATCGAAAAAAATTTTTACTATCAGCTCAATCATGTCGCACACACCAACGCATTCCCCGACGCCCCCGGCGACCAACAAAGTGGCCCCCCTGGCTGTGTGGGAGGCCCGGGATGCACGTTACCGAGCGCGTGTGGCCGTGCTCGTCCAGCGTGAGTGTCGCCGTATTGACCATTTACTCTGACTGACCTTCCTTTTCCAGAGCTATGTCTTAATTTTGCCCTGGAGTCTGCTCCCGATGTAGACTCCGGTGTCCTCCCGGAGCCTGCCCTCGATGCGGGCCCTGGTGTCCCCCCGGAGCCCCAGCCAAATCGTCCCATGCCTACCTTTGCGCAGAAAACTGTCCAACCCCCTCCCCGTCCTAGACTGTCCGCCCCATGTTTCCGTCGTTCCAGGATGGTGATAGGGGCTGTTTCCGAGGTCCCGGAGAGTTGTCGTGTTGCGTGGGCGGCCGTGACCCAAGTTCAGTTTAGGGAGGCCCTGGAAAGGCTCCGGGGTCTGCCCGCTCACGCCTGGTGTGTGAGCAACGGACCGGTGAGTGGTCCCAAGTTCTGGGTTCCTTTGCTGATTTCGGCGCAGTGCAAGCACTGCACCCGGCGCCAGGTCCCCTGTTTGTTTGAGGTCCCGGGCCCCTCATCCCGCCGGGACACGGCCGTGTGTGAGGCGTGCTGCCTTAACCACGAGCGATGTTCCGTGTCGGCGCTGTGGAGGGCGCGCTGTGTTTCTCGGGAGCAGGGGTGGCCACTGGGGGG
>QLON01004804.1:0-10267 GCA_003313675.1 Termitomyces heimii
GTTTCAGCTATACACCTCACCTTCTCCCCTAGAAAAACACCTACGAGGGGATGTGATCCCCCCGGAAAAGAAAACCAAGGAACAGATCCTCCAAGAAGTAGTTCTCCCAGAGTACCACAAGTTCGCTGATATATTCTCCAAAGGTGATGCTAAAGAAATTCCTCCTCACCGCCCCTATGGCCATACGATTGACCTCGAGGAAGGAACCACTCCTCCTTGTGGCAAGGTCTACAACATGTTGGAAGTTGAACTCTGGGCCCTCAAAGACTACCTCGATGAAATGCTTGGGAAGGGATTCATCTAATCTTCTGCCTCTGCTACCGGAGCCTCAGTTTTATTTGCCAAGAAGAAGGACAGTTTGCTCCAACTTTGCGTTGACTACTGGGGACTCAATAAGATCACCAAGAAAAACCACTACCCACTCCCGCTCATCGGCGATCTGGTCAATTGACTCTGTAGCGCCAAGGTTTACACAAAAATTGACCTCCACTCCGGCTATAACAACGTCTGTATCGCCCCGGAACATGAGTGGAAAACTGTGTTCCGCACGTGGTATGGTCTATTTGAATACCTTGTAATGCCTTTTGGAATGACTAATTCCCCTGCCATATTCCAATACTTCATGAATGATATCTTCCATGACATGAACAACGTCTTCGTGATTGTCCACTTGGATAACATCCTCATCTACTCTGACTCAAAGGAGGATTACCGGAAGCATGTCCGGCAGGTCCTGGAACACCTCCGGGAGCACAACCTCCATACTAAGCCCAAGAAATACTCATTCCACAGGGAAGAGGTTGAGTATCTCAGTGTCATCGTATCCCTGGAGGGTGTTTGCATGGACCCCCACAAGGTCAAGGCCATTGTCAACTGGCCACAACTCTGGAACATTAAGGAAGTACAATCTTTCTTGGGTTTCACTAATTTCTACCAGAGGTTTATAAATAATTACTCCAGTATCACGAAGCCTCTCAATTGGCTCACACGCAAGGATGTGGCGTGGAACTGAGATAGTAGGTGCTAGAGCGTCTTTAACCTACTCAAGGAGGCCTTCACCACCACCCCCGTACTCTGGCACTACGATCCCGCCCTCCCAATCATTCTAAAATGCGACGCCTCCGATTATGCCATTGCCGGAATTCTTTCACAAATGGAAGCTGACGGTGGAAAGCCCCGGCCAGTTGCCTTCTACACCCAGTCCATGATCGACACCGAGCTTAATTACGACATCTATGACAAGGAGCTCCTTGCCATCATTGAGGCCTTCAAACAATGGCAGGCCTACCTCAAGGGAGCCCAACATTGGATTCAGGTCTACTCAGACCACAACAACCTGCAATACTTCACCATGACCAAGCAACTCAGCTGAAGGCAGGCCCAGTAGTCCGAAATCCTTTCAGAGTATGACTTCACAATCCAGTACCACCCAGGATGACTCGGAGCTAAACCCAACGCCCTCACCTGATGACCGGATGTCTACCCCAAGAAATTGTTCGAGGTAGAACGCAATGTGTTCAATCATTGCATAGTGATCCCCCCTGAACATTTGAATGCCATACTAATCTTAAATGATGAAGGAATTCTGAGCCAGATACGCTGCGCCCCTCAGGACAAGTATTTCATTGACCATGACCCCCATAAACCCCCCAACAGAATCAACCGGGACCCTGCCTTCTCCTTGTCCCCTGATGAAAAACTCCTCCTCCAGAACAGCCACATCTACATCCCGGATCATGCCCGGCTCTGCTATGATGTTCTCTGCCAACACCACAACCACAAGCTCTGGGGACACCCTGGGATACGTAAGACCCTCCAACTTATCTCCCAAGCTTACTTTTGGCCAGGACTAAGGAAGGATGTGATCTGCTACATTCAATCATGTGAACCCTGCCTCTGGGCTAAAGTCCCCCGACACCAACCCTACAGGCTCCTGAAACCCCTGCCTGTTGGACAATGCCCCTGGTCCTCCATATCCTTGGATCACATTGTTGAACTCCCAGAATCAAAAGGGTTCAATGCTATTCTTGTCATTGTGTGTAGGCTAACCAAGCAGGGCATCTTCATACCCTGCCACACCATGGACACCGCCCCAGACTTCACCTGGCTATTCCTTGAGCATGTCTTCGCCAAACACAGACTCCCGGACAACATCATCTCTGACCGGGGCCCACTCTTTGTATCTAAGTTCTGGACTTCCCTATGTAAGGCTCTTGAAGTAAAGGCCAATCTCTCCACCACCTACCACCCCGAAACCAATAGTCAAACTGAGAGAGTCAACCAGTCTCTCGAGCAGTACCTCTGGCTGTACGTCAACTACCTACAGGATGACTGGTGCACTGAGCTCCTCCTGGCCAAATTCACTTACAACAATATGCCACATTCTGCCACTGGAGTGACCCCCTTCTTCGCCAACAAAGGATATCACCCCTGACTAACGTTTTTGCTCTGAGACATTCTGTCGCATGCCACTCACGAGGTTGCCCAGGATCTTCAGTCCCTCCACGCATTCCTCTGGGAGGAAATCGACACCACAAACTGGGCCTATGCAAAACATGCCAATCGAAAATGGGAAGACACCCCTGATTGGGCTCCTGGGACAAAGGTATGGTTAGATCAATGCCACCTCCGCACCCGCCGGCCCTCCCCAAAACTCAATCACAAGTGCCTCAGCCCATTCAAGGTCTTGAAGAAAGTCTCATCCCACACCTACAAGATTGAGCTCCCCCCAGGACTTAAAGGTCTGCACCCGGTGTTTCATGTCTGCCTCCTGGAGAGACACCCCCTGAACCCCTTCCCCAAGCAATGCCCCAAACTCCCTCCCCCAGTCAAGGTTGAGGACGAGTACTATTACGAGGTTGAAGACATCCTCGACTCCCGGAACATTCGTGGACAACCCCACTTCCTTGTACGATGGCGTGGGTACAGCCTAGAGGACGATACCTGGGAACCGCTCTGGAACCTCAATGGTGCCCTTGACAAACTCCGGGAGTTCCAGCAACGTCACCCAGGAAACGACCCTCCAGAGTGCAGGACTCACAGATAGCATTAGCGGGCATAACTCCCACCTCTGGGTTTAGTAGGGATTCAACTCCCATGTATACTTTCTGTTTCCTCTCTATTAAAACCTTCCCTCCCTTTTAGTTCTTTTCCATAGTAGCGCCCCAGAGTCTGGGCAAGGTGCTTTTTCTAGTTTTCCCACCACTTTACTTACGTTATTCTTCAACTCCGGAAGACCATTACATACATGCTAAGCATACACTATTTTACAGACTGGTATATATGATATTCAACAAGATGATGATAAGAAAACAGGGCCCCTAGGTCCAAGGCCCTGAACTACCCTCACCCTTCTCCCCCTTTGGCCAACCTCAGGAACCCTCCCCCACCCCCGGACTGTGCTCCCACCACACCTTCTCAGCCAATTGATCCCAAGACAGGAGCTGCTTGCCCTCATCCAGGATTCGTTTGAACCATAACCCTGGAGCCAGAACATTTTTCTGGCAGTGGGCCGTCACCAGCCTCCCTAGCAGGTCCATACCTCACTCCATCCTGGAACTCCCTACCCCCACCTGCAACCCCTCCTGCAGGGACAAGAGCGCCATGGCAGCCCCATCTAGGAGCAGGCAATGCTTCCAGGCCCAACCTGGAGATATCAGTGCCGACCCAACCACAATGAGGAGATACTCACTGAGGGATGCCATACACCCAACTACTGCATCCTCATGAAGGGCCTCAACCAGCCCCGCACTCGACGAACCCAGCCCCGGGAGCCCCGCCTGAACATCAACTTCCCCCCGGGCCACCCTCACCTCCTCCAACTCTGGGACAACCACCTCATATTCTCCCTCCTCGTGCTCCTCCCTCTCTGGGTCACCCTGTCCCAAATGCTCCTGCCAGACCCTCACCTCGACGCCCAGTGGCTGCCCAGATAAGGGGGAAAAAGTCACTGGAGAAAGGCATGCCAATAGAGACGGGGATGGAGGCAGATGTACCCTCTTAGAAGGCCCTGGAGAAGGACTAGGTGACGCCCGCCTCTTCCCCTTGTTCAGGCACCCTCCACAGCCCTTGTGACCACCAGCCCTGGCCTGGGTCACCCAACAGGTGATCAAGACCATAGGGCGACCCCGGCCCCCCACCCAGTCAACCCCTCAGTCCCCCAAACCCCCACCAAACACCTCCGCAGACGCTTCCCCCACCGGCTCCACCACTTAATTCCACTCCTTGACTCCCATCCTCCGAGTAATCCCCCCCAGCAGCCACTCCTGCTCCTAAGAAACACAGCACACCCTCTACAGCGCCGACATGGAATATCGCTCGTGGTTGAAGTGGCACACCTCACACATGGCCGTGTCCCAGCAAGACAAGGGGCCCAGGACCTTGAACAGACAGGGAATCTGTTGCCAGGTGCAGTGCAAGCACTGCACCGAAATCAGCAAAGAGACCCAGAGCATGAGACCACTCATCGGTCCATTGCTCACACACCAGGCATGAGCAGGCAGACCCCGGAGCCTTTCCAAGGCCTCCCTAAATTGCTCTTGGGTTACAGCTGCCCACGCAATGCAACAGCTCTCCAGGACCTCAGAAATGGCCCCTATTGCTATCCTAAAATGACAGAAACGAGGAGTAGACAACCTAGGATAGGAAGGGGGTTGCAGACGAGGGACAGTCTTCCGTGCAAAGGTGGGCGTGGGATGACTTGGTTGGGGCTCTGAGAGAACACTGGGGCCCGCATCAGGGGCTGGCTGGAACCCGCCTCCGGGGCAGGGTTATTGGGTTGTACTGGAAAAGGAAGGTCAGTTGTAATAGACAAACAACATGGCGACACTCATGTTGAGCAAGCATGGCCACACGTGCATGGTATTGCGCATCCCGGGCCTCCCAAGCAATTAGGGAGGCCACTTCGTTAGTTGCCAGGGGTGTTGGGGAATGCATCAGTGTGCGCGACATGATTGAGCTGACAGTAAAATTTTTTTTTCAATATGTGGCAGGTCAGGTGCCGGATCCCACGATTGGACCCTGGACCGGACCACTGGTTATGCGCACCTTGGAGGGTCTTGGCACTGAGGGGGGGTGATGTCATGACCCCTTCCGGAGTCCCCCGGAACAACTCCAGAACCCCACCCAGGACCTTCTTTGTTAACTCCACAACATGCCTGCCCCCGCAACTACCAACACTGCCATTAACTCACATCACAACCACTAACAGCTAACCCCCCGGAAACCCTGCATCATGGACCCTGGGATTGACCGCTATCAACCACCGGATCATGCCACCTACTTCCAGCCATCACGCATCACGATCCCCCCTGCGCCCATTGATCGCACACCCCACATGCGTGATCCAAGTATACAGTCCTGGCCCATTACTCAATGACTTCCAGAAACCATCTCAGACACCCTGGAACCCTGAGACCCAGCCCCATAGTACTTATAGCATAGTTGACCACTGTATTTGTTAGTCTTGATATTACCTAAATTGTTGTGTGCCCTTTGTTTGACTGGTATGCATTGACTGGCATGCTTTGACTGGCATGCCCAAATAATCGCGTGCTCTAAGTTTGGTATGCACTTTGCGACTCTTAATTTACTAACCAGGTCTCATCTTAGAACCTCTGGTTCCAACTTGACCCCTGCCAACTCTCAACCTCCACAAAATACCCAAAACCCCCGGATCAAGTTCCATTTCCCCGGGACCACCCTCCCTATCTGCATCTTGAACTCCAGAGCCTTAATCCCGGAATTCCAGACACCCGGGTATTTGTAGATCAAGTCCGCCTCATAAGGGTGTTGCTTTCCCAGAAAGCCCCCGAATCAGCAGAACCTGACATAAACCACTAATAAGGCTGATCTAATATAATTTAAAGGAGGCTTTTCAAAGCAGTTCTGGCTATATCATTTGCCTACAGTTTTTGGCAGAACTGCTTACAATTTTCAGCAGAAGTCTGTTTTATTCAGACTTTTTGATGATTTCATAGTTTGAAACTGATATATCAATATAATATATTTGATATAGTGAATATAGAGAATAATGTTTCTAATATATCAACAGGTCAAGATTCAAAGTTTGTATTTTGAAATGAATGAGGCACAAATAGTTGCTTTGTTACTTCCTTGTATTTTGCAATAGCCTTTTAGTAGAGGCTAAACTATATAAATATACAAGCTATGATCTGTGCCTTTAGCATAGGCTATAGCTTTGCTTAGATTTAGCTCAACCTCACTTTGCTCAGATTCACTATTCAATGCTTAGATCCAGCTCAACTTCACTTTACTCAATTTGAGCATTATATTCAATATTCAATGCTTAGATCCAGCCTCAACTTCACTTCACTCAGTTAAGGCCTTATTTTTCAATGCTTAAATCCAGCTTTATTTTTGCTTTGCTTAGTTAAAGCCTTGTTTTTCCAACTTTAATGTTTAGATCTAGCCTTAACTTTACTTTGCTTGGTTAAGGCTTTATTATTCAAAATTCAATGTTTAAATTAACTTTACTTCACTCAGTTAAGACCTTGTTTTTCAAATCTCAATGCTAAAATCCAGCTTTAACTTGCACTGCTCAATTAAAGCCTTGTTTTTCAAAATGAAATATTTAGATTAAGCCTCAACTTTGCTCTACTCAGTTAAAGCCTTATTAATCAAAATTTAATGCTCAGATCCAGCTTGAACCTTTCTTCACTTAATTAAGGCCTTAGGCAGTCACATCAAGTAACTGTTACAAGATATATATTATATGGTATATTACACAGTATCATAGTATATCACATATCACATAATATATCATATTCCATCACATTCTCATAACCCCACCACACTTCTAAGTATGACCACATCAACCTCCACCCTTTCCATTTCCAATACCCAACCATTATTGATTTAATCATCAAGATCACTGAGTTAGAGCCACCACTCCTTAATAACCAGATTATGCCTAATAGGATCAGATCACTCCCAACACCATATAAATACTGCTCTATATAATTGCCCTATAAATTCCAACTTTCACACAATTATTCCACCATCCAATCTCACCAACACTCAATTTCTGCTAGTGTATAATTACTCCCAAAACCTGAAACACCCTGTAGGTACTTAAGAAGGAGCCCAGTAGTTAGTACACTAGTCATAATATTGCTCATACTTTGCTAGTCCTTTTCATCTCTCAGTTTTCCTCATCTCTTTTTTCTCTACTCAATCTCTCTACATTTTTATTTCTAAATCAATCTCTTTTATTTTTCTCAACTCTTTATCTCCACCTTATTTTGTCTATTTATCTCATCTCTATTTCTAGCTCCTCAAGTTTTTCTCCCACTCTATTTCTTTTTTATATACTTGACTCAGCTCCAATCTTCTGAATCTTTTTAGTTTCCTCTTCTTAGCCCCATTCTATTGTTTTACTTCCTCTTCTTTCTTCCACTGTATTTTCAGTCCATTTTACTCTATTTTCCTCCTCCTTTTTCTTCTTCAGTTTAGTTCTACTCCTATTTCATTTGCTTACTCACAACCTCCATCTTGACTCTATATTCTTTATCTCAACTTTGTATCCTCTGTCTTAACTCTATTTCCCTGCTATCTGTCTCTAATTTCATTTACACAACTCTTTCTTCTAACTCCCTAACTCCATTCTCATTTCTCTATATCCTCTATTTCTTTTCCATAGTCCATTCTTCTTTTCACTTTCTTACAATCTTCCTAGTGCTAATTCCTAGTGCTAATTCCTAATCTCCATGTGAGTCTCCCTTTTCAGCAAAACCCAACTAATAAATTCCTGCTCAACAGAGTGAGCTCCTAAATCAGCAAAACTTAATAAAAACCTCTTCATAGTATGCATGAATTATAAAGAAAGAGTTGCAAAGAAGTGAAACAAAAAATATGCCAAAGACTAATAAAAAGCATGCCTATAAGCAGTTATCAAGGCAAATGAAGAACATACAAAATATTAAATACTAGAATTAGAAATGCTCAAAAAACTGTCTCAATGAATGAATATTTTAAACTAGCACCTCATTAGTTCCTGTCTAAAGTTGCTAGCACCTAGATTGGTGACAAATAGCATGGGCATGCAACAATCCTGTTGGTAGTAGGGCGTATCCGGGGATATCGCCAAACCAACCCCGTTTGTAACTCACTGCGCGTTCCTCCCTCTGTAAGGCGTGTCCTGCAACCACAGTTGGACGAACGAGGCCGGCCGGCCCATTACAGCAGGGCGAATTATCTAGCACGGATCGTTACATATACATCTCCTCATCCATGTCGTCCCACGGCCAGTGAGCCTCAATCTCCTCCCGTTCCTTCGCCGACTCGGCCTTCGCCAACGCCTTCTCCTTCCACTCCTTGAAGAAAGCCACGGCACCCTCGTAGTCCTCAGCCGGTACCCAGCCCTCCTCCCCGACGCCGCCCTGGGACTGTAAGAACTCGAAGCCCCAGGTCGCTTCGCTCAGTTCTTTATCCAGCACCGCCGTCTCTTCTAGGTCCTTAGCGTCGAACTTGAGGGGACACGGCACGCCTCCGCCGGCAAGCTCCTCCCACCTTTTCGTGGCTTGAATAAGCGCAACCTTCAGGTCGGAGGTCTCGCCCTCCCACGGGCCACCAGCGTGCAGGAAGAGTCGGCCACGGAGCGCGTACAGGCGGTCCGTAAAGGCGGCGTAATGGAGCGGGTTGCACTCCATCGTGCTGGTGACGTAGTGGTAGTGAACGAGGCGACAGCGGTAGCGATACTCCTCGGCGTCTCGCTGAGCTTCGCCCATCTCGTCGAGGTTCTCCGGTCGAGAGGGCGGCGTCATGGACTGCGACGCGCCGTCTGCGTGGTTCTGGAGGCGTTGGGGAATACCGGCGAGGAGAAACATGGGTAGGATAGACGTGTGTTGCCAGTCAAACAGACTGACGATTTTGCAGTCGGAGCCGGGCGACCAAGACACGAATATGTTGTTCGGCTGGAGGTCTGGATGGCGGATGTAGAAACGACTTAAAGCGGGGTCCCTAGGAACGAGCGACGACGTGATGCTGAGGTACCGCTCCAAGTTCTCGACATGTTCCGACGGCGACTGCAGCTGGTACTTATAACTAGGCCTCCTTTCGCGCCGCAGCGGTAGGAGCGGTTTTCCGAAGTGCTTCAGATAGGCGATCTCCTTCTGCGCCGCTGCCGCGAGAGCTGCTTCGGCGCTATGATCTACAGATGCCAGTTAGTTTGAGGGCGTAATAATAATGAGGCGGAGAGCGGCATACACGGTCCTCGATTTACATCGAGCCCTAGCCTTCTCCCATACCACAACGCTAGCTTCGTGTCCGGGCCGACGCAGAAACGCTCGTCCTCCAGAGGCACGCCCAGCCCTGAGGCGACCTTCTCGAGGTCTTTGGTGAGGTACAGGCTTCCGCCAGCGGGGAAAGGCTGAGACATCATGCGTGATTCGAGCTGAGTGAGCTGGCGGAGGACGGAAATGACTTCCTCGTCCCCGAGGCTGGGCCAGACTTCGCTGAGCTTTGGGCCGCGAACGAATTCCATAAGAATATACGGGGTTCCAGCGTCGTTGTCCGAGTCGGCCGAGTACCCGTATATCTCAGGGACAGGGATCCCGCAGGACCGCTGGTACATGATAGTAGCCACCTCGCTGGCGACGGCGTAGTAGTTAGGGACCGTCATGGGGTAGGGAACCCGGGCGACCACCTGCCGACCGTCGCGCAGAGCAATGACGAAGGTGCGGTTGAAACCGCCCTCAGCGAGCTTGGATATGCTGAGGACATCCTTAGGACTTTGATTCACAGACGAGGCTGCAAGTCGACACAACCCGTCGACATCGAAAACGACCTTCCGCTCCTTGTGGCGAAGAGCGTCGTTGTAGCTGAACGATAGAGATGACGAATCAGATATGTATGCGCCAGAACAACGCTTATGAAGCTTACACCCAACGCCCTGAAGTGTAGTTGTAGAGGTCGTTTTGAGACTCGGTCATGGAGGACAAGGCGCGACGTAGCAGCCAACGTGTTGTGGAGATGGAGAAGAACGGGCACGGAGAGGCGGGAGCTTTGAGCTTTTTGAAGACGACGGAACTCGCCCTTCCAAGGCGAAGCATGCCAAAGTAGGCTGAAGTGAGGTCGCGGTGAAGTCGCGGTGGGGGAAAAGAAGGAAGCCCACACAGCCTTTTTGTAGCGGGTGTCCGGTCGCCGAGATCCACAATCTCAAGTTACATGGATCGCATTGGGTGACCAGACGAAGAAGCCCTGTCCCAAGACCAGGTTCAAAATTGTTCCTTCACGCCACAAGCCAGGT
>QLON01004871.1:0-18939 GCA_003313675.1 Termitomyces heimii
TACTTAAAAAGAAGCAATATTTATTAATAAGTATAAAAGTTAACTAAAAAGTAAAGCATAAAGCTAGCAACAGATCAACAATTATTAAAAGCATTATAATAACTAGGAGGTTGAATTATAATTTGCATGTTATAAGATATAGAATAAGAATTATCACTTATTTAATATAAATAAGTGTAAAAATAGTGTTGTAAAAAGGTAAGAGAAGTATTAAATAAATAATATTAATAATGATTGCAGTCTTCTAGTTCACTCAGAAAGGTGTGATCACTGCAGGAATTTGATTTATCTGAGTACATTACATTAGCTCAAAAAACTGCTCCAATATTTGCTTTTTTAAAAAGATTTACATATTCTGCAACAACTATCTAAGTTAAAAAATTATGAAAAATCACATAACATATACCTGCATCCTGGCTTTATAATGATGCATATATAGATCATGTGATTTAAACAAGAACTTACTGATTAATAAATCAAACAAAATATTTAAATATTAGAGCAGGTTTTTAACACTGTAAGGGCAACCTTTGGAGGCTGTGGCTCAGTTACACAGCTGGCAGAGGGAGATCCAAAGATGTATTAATAAAGGTAAGATAGGTACAAATAATAAAGTGCTAATCTAGCAGAAAAAGATCCAAAGAGAATAAATCTAAGAATTTACTCTGCCTATTAATAAAAAATATTTCAAGGTCAAGTCATGTGATGGTCACATGTGACATTGTCATGCTAATGTTATGCCATGTGACTGATGTGACTGCTGTCATGGTCACAATCATGGGCATGTCACAGTATAAATTAGAAGACTTCCAACTAATAAAAAAGTTTATTACTATAATCTAGCCAATAAAAAGTTTAATGAAGGCAATAAAAGGCAGATGAATTAGAGTGAAAAGGCCTGAAAATTGGAAGGAAACATGGGGTAAGGAACCTCCAAAAGGGTGATTCCCTCATAAATTAAATATTTTGTTTGATTTATTTATTAATCAGCAAGTTCTAGTTCAAATTACATAGTTTATACATCATTATAAAGCTGGAATGCAGTTGTATGTTATGTAATTCTTTACAATTTTTTGGCTTAGGTAATTATTGCACTAATGAAGTAGTGCACCTATTAATATATATAGGTCTGTTTGAAGTAATTATTAAAAAGTAATTAATAAAGAAAAAGAAAACTTAGCAAAACTCTTAAATTACTATGCAGTTACTACAAAATGCTAAGTATAATGAAATTCTAGCAAAGCACTTTAAAGCTACTGTAACTAGTATAATAAGTAGTCAGGTGCTATAATTTGAGAAAAGTTCAAATAGCATAGTAAATCTTCTTAATTTGATGTAGTAATATTAGTAATAATGATTAATGGTAGTAGTGATGGTGGTGCATTATCAATGGTGGAGGCAAAAGGTGGGCTTAGCATGTGTGGATGCCTTTTTATATTTCAGTGATATTGAATAAGCATATGTGTATTAAACATTATATTTGAGATAGTAAGAGGTTAGTTATCTAATGCTGCTTAAGTAAGTTATTAGGTTGGCAGAGATTCCAACAGCTCATTAGCAAAGTCAATAAATAAAGAGTGCAAGATGGTGAGATCCATATTTAGTCTCTATAAGCATAATTGAAAATCAAAGCATAAAAATATAATTGTCAGCTACAACTACAAGCTGTGGGTAGAGGGTGTCAAGAAAAATAAAGATCAAGCAAAATGTAGAAGTGCCAAGTAGATTGTTGCAAAGTATGGTGAGCAATGATCTTGAGTTGTTTTAATACTGTATTGAGCTTTAAAGTTTGCAAGTAACTTCTTTATTACTTTTTTGTTATTTTTTTATTTTTTACTAGCTACTTATATACTGTGTTATTGTATTACAAATTTACTTGCAATTGCTATCATATGTTAGTATTCCACTATTATACTTAATAATTATTCAAATTGCTAATCCATTATTTCCAAAATTTCCAGTTGCTAAGTTCCAAAATTAATAGTATCTGCTTAGTGCTCAGTGCTCTTGCAAGAATATAGTTTTATGCCTTTTTAACTCCTTCCAATCATTCTTCTCCTTTCTCTAACCTATATATTCTTTGCCATTATATCAAATATTTCTGCTTTGAGCTGCTGTATATAGCAAAGTGTGTTATTAACCTGCTAATGTCATTCTTATTCTTTTTCAGTTCAGTTCATAAAAATAAAGTTCTTCCTTCCCAAGTCAGCTGTTATTTTATAGTGCTAGAAGTTACCTATCTTTGATGAATTATATGCTATAAAGAATGGTCTAAAAAGGTGGTGCTAAAGGCTCTGTATCTGTCATAATATTCTGCTTCTCATTTCTTTATTCTCTATATTCAGATTAGCTTAGTGCCAATTATTACTCTTTAATTTCCTTCCTTTGCACTAGCTTTAGGCTTGTAAATGCTTCTAGTTACTTGGGTTTCCATGGTTGCTAGTTGACTAAGTGCATCAAGATTAGATATAATTGCTTTTTTTCTATTATTTTATTCTATATTAATGACAAACTCATCAGCATACTATGTAAATCTTTCCAAAAAGGCCAAACATTGGGGCAGTTTTTTTGAGCCAGTGTATTAAGAATTTAAGTTTAGAAGGAGAGGCAAAATTTATTACTAAAGAAGTACTAGAAGTGATAGAATGCAATCAAAATACAAAGTTAAAAATAGGCTGGCATTAATGCTTTAGTCTTGAAATTAATTAGCATAGCACTATTTTTATGCAAAAAAGCCTAAGTTAATGGCACAAGCTAGTGCACAAAGCTTATTCTTCAATTTGTAAAAAGATAATATAATAGAAAAAATTTTAAAATGTGCTTTATGCTCAATTTGTGCCTTTTATTCCACTTGATCAGCTGTGATTTTCATGTATTTTGTGTATTTGTAAGCAAATAAAGTCTATTTAGTAGCCCTTGCTCTCTTGCATAGATTACAAGAGAGAAGACTGCACTCAAGCTAGCATAGGCAATATATTTTATAAGATAAGTGCTATGTATATATAATGAGGCAGAATCAGAGAGAAGAATAAGCATATATTAGAGGTGGGAAAATACAAAAGCCAAGTCTAATGGACTGATAAGCTCTATATTAGTAGGGAAGGGAAGCAGGACAAGGTAAAGTAAAGTATAACTAAAACTATATATACTGTGTTAAAAAAAGAAAGAAATAATAAAGGCCATTGTTAAACAATGTGGCAAAACTATGTGATATAGCTAGGATATAACTGCTTTAAGGAGTCATGTTACTTATATAGACCTTGTTTGATTGATTCATTTTAAGGCCCAAATTCCAATAAGATCCATGGTTTTTGGCAAATATACAAATCTCTGATAAATTATAAATCTATAATTAACAATAGTAATATATAGACAAATATGTGATATGAGCCTCTTCACTATAAAGGTATGAGTCATGAGGGTAGAGAGAGACCAAGAGTCAGAAGATATAATAGGAAATAGATTAGATACTATAGCTAAGAGAGTAGATTAAGCAGGGTTAGCAGAGGATTAGTGTTACTAAAAAAGCTTATAGTCAATTTAGTGAATAAGCCAAAAGAATACTGCTATTATTTAGTCTAAAAATATTTTATTTATAGGCTGCTTATATATATTACATCAGCAGCTATATTATTACTAATACTGTTTACTAATCAGGCCCTAGTATATAATGGAGTATAATTAACAATAATTAATGCTGAGTAAGATTCATATATATAACTTATTAAGGCTGACTACTAAGAAATAGAAGAAAAAAGGGTAATTTAAATAGTTGGTCAGATCTGCTAGAAGTAGGCATATTATTAGACTAAGCTTGAAATAAAGTTAGACACAGTTTGAAAATCAGTCTCTTGACACACTTTATTTATTGATAAAAAATATTTCAAAGTCAAGTATATAATTGTTACATATAATATTACACTATGACATTGTTATATTAATGTTATACAGTCTAACTAATGTAACTAATGCCATGATCATAGTCATGTCATATTACAAGTTACATAGTCACCAGATCATGGAGCTATATGAGTTAAATTACTTTGCCAGAATCTGGCAAAAACTTCAATCAATAAGGAAGTTTGTTCCCATGATCCAGTCAGTGAGGAGTTTAATGAAAGCAGTAGAAGGCAGATGAATTAAAGTGAAAAGACTAGAAATTTGAGTAAGAAACCTCTAAAAGGGTGGTTTCCTGACAGTATGTAGTCTTTGCACTTTTCATTGACTGATATTTTGGTGATTGTTAAGCCCTTTACTATATCTTTTTACATCATATTATGTATTATTGATTTACTGATGTGTACCAAGTAGCAATGCCAAGTTTCTAAATTAACAAGCTGGCTAAGTAATCAAGTTACAAGAGTAGTTGGTGACTGAATAAAAGGAACTGTAAATATCATACTCTCTATAGTGCATTTTAAGAAGGAGGTTGTTAGAGAATCACCCATTTGGAGATTTCTTACTCCATGTTTCTTTTTAATTTTCAGGCTTTTTCACTCTAATTCACCTACTATCAAGCATTTTTATCAAACTCCTCACTGGCTAGACTATGGAAATAAACTTCCTCATTGGTTGGGAGCCTCTGCCAGACCTTGGGAAACAGATTACTTTCAATAAGGGCTCTGATGAAGCCCTCATCAAAAGTAATTCAATTTATATAGCCTCTATAACTACTTGGTGGCCATGTAACTTGTAACATGACCATGACATTAGTCACATCAGTCACATTGTGTGACAACAATGTGACAATGTCACACAGTGATGTCACATGTGACAGTCATGTGACTCAACCTTGGAATATTTTCTATTGATAGGCAGAGTGAATCCTTAGACTTGTTCTCTTTGAATTTTTCTTTGCCAGGTTAGCACCTTATTATTTATATTTATCTTACTTTTATTAATATAACTTTAAATTTCCCTCTGCTAGCTGTGTAACTAAGCTACAGCTTCTAGAGGTTGCCTTTACAGAGGTGCCATCTGGGGCTTGCATTGTTGCTCCATCTCTTTCAATTCAATTTTAACACTTTTGCAAACTAGGCATCCTAGCAAGATGAGGTTATGCAACAGATTAGAGATATGTAGTGCATTTTCAAAGGTAATCTCCATCATATCTCCACTATGTTGCACTTATTTGCATATTTGGCTGCATTCCTCCATACAAAAAGTGCATCTCTCAGTTGTAACACCAACCAGATTGCTTGTGCTGAGTAATCTATACATCACAAAGTCTGATCTGTTTGTGAAAAAGTATCAACTAGCTGCTAAATCTTTATATGTGATGACACTACTGAGGGCTTATATTTGTGTTGAAAATACAAGGCACTTTATATTGGCATGATTGTCAGACAACATTACAGTTGCAGAGTAGTCTGCAGAGTGTTGGCAGGTGTGGGAGTGGTGTTAGGGATTGATGATGTTGTATTTGTTGTTAATTTCTTATTTCTTTTCCACCAATCCAGGTATTGACCCTCCATTTCTCTTTCTTTTTGAAAACACTTGTTTTTAGTGTGTCCAGTTTGTCCACAGTTCTTGCATTTTAAGTTGGCTTTGTCATTTTGATTTAACATTGTCTAAACTGACAGTGCATGGATGGAGCCAGCAGGTACTATGATGAATGGACCATGGAGCAATAATACATGTGTTATGAGTCTAACTATTATGTCTGCTGATGTTTTCAAGTCAAAAAGAGCACCAGTGATGGGTGCCCAGGCACTAGGCATAGATTTAATGATGTAGGCTTGGAACTGTTAGTCATTTATGTCTGCTCCTTGGTCATTTGCTCTAGTCCATGCAGTGTAGAGTGCTCAAAAATGGCTCTTGATGTTTGCTTCATCCCAGTATTTTATGGAGTTGAGTTCCTCCAGGTTTGATTTGACATTATGCAGTTTGGTAAGTGATTTCCATGCCTCTGCTGCCATCCCATTGAGCTTGTCCAATGGAGTTGATTACATTCAGAATTATCATGCTACAGATGTATGTGTCTCATTACTGCTATTTGTCTGGTATCAAATTAGATGCTCTCCACCATGTTGTTTGGCTGTTTAGTGTCTCTGTATCAGATTTGGAGCTCCCCTCCTTTTTTACAGCTGGCTTTTTAATGCCTCCAGTCAGGTATTCAAGTAGGCCCCTTCTTTGGGCTGCCTCCATTAATATTATTTTAAATGCCAACCAGTTTGAGCCATTAAACTTCTCTTCCAGTGGAAGCATGAATAAGGCTAGGTTTGACATAGTTTCTTTTTGGTTCAAGAATTTGGTAAGTCAATAAATTGTCTATTTAACAGATTTGTTCCAGGCCCATAACCTGTTAATAGAAATACTACAGTATTATTAGATCTTTGGATAAACTTGGTAAGGTATCTATTACACACTTCAGTCAATGTAGTAAAACTGACTGAGGTGCTCTGTCTCTATATCCAATTAATATACCCAAAAACTGTATAGTTCTTTTCTTGAAAATTTTCCCCCTCTCTCTGACCTTTGGTGTGAGGTGGCGCATACTCCATAAATTCTTTCATTAACATGAATACAAGTCCACTAGTCGAACAAAACCATGAGATGTATGAAACACAAGAGGTTTGAGTCAATGAGAGAGATAAAAACACAAATGCATCAGAAGTACAAGACTTTCTTTATTAAAAGCAAGAATTATACAGTCTTATTCATAGGGGTAAGATACTGATAATATGATATCTCTTCAACCTATTTAAACTACTCCCTTGTTGTCCTTTGTAATGCTTGCCTTTTCTTCTTCTTTCCTTTAAACACATCAATTGTCAGTTGGTTTTAAAATCCTACTTCTTCTTGTTTTTGCTTTCTTTAACTATGACATTTATTCCAATCCATGTTGTTTTCTTCAATTTCACAACATTTTTTTGAGCCCATTTCTTCCTTGGCTGCCTCATTTCCTCAATTCTGTGACATTCCACAGATTTCTCTCCCTCTGATCTTGTCAATACTTTGATGCAGCATATTGTGGAAGTAGTTTATTTTAAGTACAAATAATATACTGAAGTTTGATATCAAGAGGATGATTTGAACTTTAGGTTGGTTGCACTACAAGTAGATACATACTTGTGAAACTTGTATAAGATTTATATTTAGTGATACAGAGAATTGGATTGAAAAGTTAGAACATATGGAGTGACATATGTCATTGTTGGTGCAAAGACAAAGTTATCTCTGGTAGTCAGATGTCATTTACTTTGTCATATTTCCCTTCTTTGACACCTCCTCAATCCTGTTCTATCTTGATTCTATCCCATCCTCTCTTTCACTATTTCTCCTAGATATGTCATAATTTAATCTCTTCTTCAGTGTTCTATATTTCTTATCTCCTACCCATTCCACTATCTTCAGTTGCATTGTAACATCATCTTCCCTTATCCACTTTCATCAGAAGTACTTTTGTCTTTCTCCCCCACTTCCCTACTTCCTTACCACACTATAGCCCTAGAATGGTATAGTTTTTTTCCCTTAATGTTTTTTTTCTGCAGCATTTTCCTCATGTGATCCTGATGAGGAAAATGACTAGCAGCTCTAGCAGTACTATTGCATATAATGTTATGCAATAGTGTAATACTATTATATGTTTTACTTATATTTTAGTTTTTTTTTAAATTCTTTTATATTGATTACTTATCGTCATTCAAAATGTTCTCCACAGAGCTCCAAATGTCTTATCATTTTGTGTAGTTAAAAGATCCTGGATTCCTAGAGTTGAAACCATCTTCATTTCTTGACTTCAGATTATATTGTATTATACAATCAAATATACATTCTTGCAATATGCTGCAACAGGTTATAGGCCCCACTGCCATGAATAACAATACTTCTGAGACTTTACAGTTTCCAAAGTTCAATGGTATGAATTACCATATGTAGGCAGACAATATGAAGTCTGCTCTATTGGCAAAGGGATTATAGAGAGTAGTCTCCAGATGCAAAACTTGCCTACCTAAACCACCCACTGAATATTCTGCATTGATGGCTTCACTCTATTCCAAAAGTGACAAGTAACCTAATACTCCTTATAAGGAGAGGGATGACTTGATGAAGGCCATGCAGATCAAGGAATTTTTGACCTGGGAGCATGCACAGGAAAAATATCAGTGCTGAGTTATTAGAGATGATTCAGCCATTGGTTTAATTCGAGCCACTATGGAATACATTCAACATAAGGCCATTACCAATTATACAAGTTCCAAAAATATTTGGAATCAACTATAAAAGAACTATGTTGATTAGAACAGTGGTATAAATGTCTACTATTATTATCAGCAAATGTATATGAAGCAATGGGACAGAAACTCACCCTTGACCAATCATCTTGGGTTTTATATGATTATTCATTGCCACTTCATCAATGCTAGTTACAAGGTTGATAACTTTACTATCCTGAATGCTATGCTTCTTTCATTGCCCAAGACTTCAACATGGGAGGTAATTTGTTACTTCAGTGTGCCTCATTAACTCTGGAAATGGTTACAACTGAGTTACTATCTGTTTATAACAGACTTATACTTGAAGATTTTGCCACAAATAAGACCTTGGCTTTCATTTCAAAAAGGAAACATATCTCAAGTGGGAGTAAACATAATGCCAACCATGTAAAGAAGAATACCTGAGCTAAATATGAACTTAAACCTGACAACATTTGCCACAACTGTGGTAAAAAAGAGCATTGGCATCCAAAGTGTCCTAAACTGAATAAATCCAAGTCAGTCAAGAATGCAAACCTATCTTTTTCTATAGATAAGGAACCCTCATATGAAGTTGGAAAGATCTTGATGGCTACTAAGATGGCATGCCTTCTGGTCTCCTCCTCAACAGTGTTGCATCATGTCATATGATCACAGATAAGTCTTACTTTATAATTTATCAAAAGGTCAATTATCAGCATATTTCTATTAGTGGAATGAACACTTTAACTGTGGCTAGAAAAGGAATTATTTTCTTTTGAACATGCTTGCCCGATGGTGTTACAGATATTCAATTACATAACATCTTACATATTCCTTCATTGGGTGCCAATCTTATTAGCCTTGGCTTATTGCAAAGGGCTAGAGCCATAATCAAAGGCCTGACTTATAGCATTAGTTTAGCGTGGGGTGAAAGGGACTTCCTTCACACAAATTTGATTGGAACACATAATACACTTTACCAAATCATTACTATGACCATTGGTATTGATGGAAATAAAATTGCTTACATTGCCAGTAAGCTTACTATGCATTTATGGCATCACTGACTAGGACACATTAGCCCTCATTCAATCAAGAACATAGTTGATTGGGACCTTGTTACTAGAGTCAACATCAAGTTTCCTCATGAGTTTGACTACCTCTGCAGTGATTGTGCAAAAGGCAAATTAACTTGTCCTCCTCTCCCTAATATTAGGGAACTCCTCATTTCCTTCCTTCCTTTCTTCTTTCACTTCTTATTCCTTCACTCTCCTTTCATTCATTTCTTTACTTCTTCTATCTTCTCTCATAATGTTGTTTCTATTCTTTTAACACTATCTATTAACACTATTTTCAACTTTTGAGGTGCTCTAGTTCTTTAGCTATCATTCAGACAAGTGTAGACCCTCCAGCACCGCTTCCAGGCTGCTTACATAAGCCGGAGTTTGCCTTTCTGACTTCTAAAGTCCGGAGTTTTCCTGCCTTATTTGCACTGTTGTTTGATTAGTCAATTTTCAAGTTTTTAAGGTTCTATTGTACTGTACAGTTATTTCCCATGCTTCTTTAAGGTTTTGTTGTACTGTACAGTTGTTTCCCATGCTTCAGAAGCCCCAGAAGTGTCCAACCTGGCATAGGGAATCCCTAGACTTATTCTCTTTAGATCTTCCTCTGCCAGGTGAGTAGTTATTACAATATTGTCAGTACATACTCTAATACACTTTGAATCTTCCTCTGCCAGCTGTGTGACTGAGCCATAGCCTCCAGAGGTTGCCCTTACAGCAGAACAAGTTTCTACATTTCAGTCTGGAAGCTCCCTTCAGCCTGCTTGAGCCCTCTCTTGTTTCTTTAGGTCTCTTCCCCACTAGATTACTTCTTGCTCCTCTGTTGCTTCTATGACTCAACTAGCCCCCTCAGACACTCTCCTGAATGCTTCTGCCCCTTAGGATGATGCCTGGGGTTGCTTGCTTGCTCTGGAGACTCAGGTGCAGACTATTCAAGCTTCCCTCACCCTTCACACTACTGAACTTGCTGGATTACATCAAGTCACAGATACTATCTTCCATTCTCTCCAGGCCCTCTTAGAGCACCTCCCTCTCACTTCTACTCCTCTTCAGACACCTTCAGTTAGGGCTGACACACCCCCAGCTCCTCACCTTGGGGCTTTCTCCCCAGCTCATGCTAATATTTTTTACCCAGCACTCCTAAATGCATTCAATGGTGATTGAGCTATAGGTAAGCACTTCTTACAGTCTTGTATTATCTACATCTAGCTCAGTGGTGAAGCCTTCCCCTCTGATGCTCTCAAGATTGCCTGGGTTCTCTCTTATATGAAGTCTGGGCAAGCTTTGACATATGCATTATAAGTTTTTTGATGCTTTGGAGAAGTAAAGAGTTTTGGAAGTTGGAGTTAGTTTGAGAAGGAGTTTCAGGCAGAGTTTTTCCCCTTGGACTCTGCTAAGGTAGCAGCTCTTACTCTTTGAGATCCTCATCAATATGGACAGGGAAAGTAAACTTTAGATGAGTATATTGACTCTTTCAGAGCTCTGGCTAAACAGGCCTCCTATCCTGATAGTCTTTAGCTCTGTCTCACTTTCCAAGATGGCCTTCTTCTCTCTCTCATAGACCATATTGACAGCATGGCTAAGGGATGACTAGATGACACAAGTATTGAGTCTTGGTATTAGATAGCATGTGATCAGTGGCAGCTCATAAAGTTATGACATAAGCTTTACCATGGAACCACTCCTCATTTCACCTTCCATGCCTCTTCCTCTATTCACTTTTTTCTTTAGCTTCCCTTTCCCTCTCATGCTCCACCTCCTGCTCCAGTGCCTACAGCACATTCACTTCCTCCTAGAGTTCCAATGGATATTGATGCCTCTTATCAATGCTCATCACTTCCTCTCCTCTGCCGCCACTGTAGAAAGCCTGGCCACTTTGCTCAACATTACCCTCAGGGGTTGGAGGTGTGCTATCTTTCAGCCTTAGAGCAGGAAGAGCTTTTTCTCCAGCTTTTGGCTGCTAGAGATGCCCAGGGAAACCTTTCTC
Source organism: Termitomyces heimii (assembly GCA_003313675.1). Classification (NCBI taxonomy): domain Eukaryota; kingdom Fungi; phylum Basidiomycota; class Agaricomycetes; order Agaricales; family Lyophyllaceae; genus Termitomyces; species Termitomyces heimii. The sequence goes on from QLON01004871.1 coordinate 11,229, forward strand.
TTAACATACAGCCTATACCAGAAACCACTTCTATTGCAAAGCCTATAGTATATATAAAGATAAAGTAAGCTCTTTTTTCCACAGAAGTCTATTACTACTATGATTGTATTATATTTATATGCATCTAGCAGCTCAGTAAAGCTATACTCTAATACTCAGTTGAAATTGAAAGTGAATGAAGTTGACTTATAAAAAATTAGTAATGAGGTTTTATATAAAGATAAAAATTATAGGTACTAGTATAAGAGCTAATATATCAGGATATTTGAGGCCACCAATAATTGCATAAAATTAACTTCAGTATCTTTTATCTATTCAAGTAACCTACAATGCAAGAGTCATGGTGCTGCTCTATAATACACCTTTAGAGCTTAGGCATATTAAAAACATAAATGCAGCTATAAAAGATAAGAAGTCCATTTTGCAAAGCTCATCTACTATTATATACAGACTTTGCTCTGCCTTGTGAGTAAGTATGCAGTGCTCTTACTACCTTAATTACTATATCTTCTTACCTATTATCTTGGTTTTTTTAGTATAAATTTTGAAGAATATTTACCTCATCTCCTTAAACTGCTACTTCTTTAAAAGCATTAATAGCAAAGAGTTTAGACTTGAGGAGGATAATATTGTCATTGTTACCTATTTCTATGCTATAATTAACATATCTAGATAGTGCATCAAGCTTGCTTATACTTTGTCCAGGTTTGTGATGCAGAGAAAAGTTAAAGTTAGCTAAATACAAAAATTATCAAACTTAGAAACAATTAAGTATTCAAGATTCTTGTAGTCTGTCCAAATTTTAAACTTATACTATGTATTCTTAAGAAAATATTGCTACTTTTTAAGACACTAAATAAAGGCTAGCATCTCTTTGTTATGGATTTCATAGTTCTGTTTCACTACATTCAAGCTTTTGAAGTTAAAGGCTATAAGATGCCACTTACCATCCTCTTGAAATTATTAAGATCAAACCACTTTTATAGCAAAATCAGAGCTATCTACTTCTATATAGAAGAGAGAGTCATCATCATGAAATAAAAAGACTGGCTGAAAAGTAATGGCTTTTTTAAGGGCCTCAAAGGCAGTCTATTGAGCAGCTTTCTACCTTCATGCTATATCTTTACTAATGAAGTCAAAGAGAGGATAGGCATAGTGTAAGAAGTCTTGAGTGAATCTCTAGTAAAAGTTAGTAAAGTTTAGGAAAGCTTGCATCTTCTATTTATTTTTTAGCTTAAGGCACTCCACTATATCTATTACTTTTATCAGATTTATCTCAGCTATTTTATGAAAAATGATTAGTCTAAAGTATTTAACTTTAGTCTATTCAAACTTAAACTTCTTTAATTTAAGATAAAATTAGTATTAGCAGAAATGCTCTAAAGACAATGTGTATAATATGTCAGTGCTTTTCTGGCATCTTGGTGTAGATGAAAATATTATCTAAGTATAGACAAACTACACCTTTAGCAATTAAGTTATAAAAGATATTATTCTTATTATTTAAAAGGTAGCAAAGCTGTTAGTGAGATTAAAAAACATTACTAAAAATTCAAAAAGTCTGCTATTAACTTTAAATACTGCTTTACACTCATCACCATTCTTAATGTATATATTGTTATAGCCCCAATGGATATCCAACTTAGTGAAATAGCATGGATCTTAGAAATTAGTGACAAGCTCAAAAATAAGTGATAAGAGATAGTAGTCAATAATCCTAAATCAGATGAAGAGATTTATCTTTCTTTTTGATGAGAAAGACAAAAAAGGCTAAAAAGTTTAAGCTGAGAGTTAATAGCAAATGCTTGAGCTAGTTGCTGAAAAGTCATTTAATTAGTTCCAATGTCTGCTTTTATAAATAGTAAATGCAATGCAATAGCACAAATCTTGTTATTTACTTCAATGGCCTTATTTGAAGATTTGGAGGCTAAAATGCCTGCAAACTCACTTTTTTATTTATCTTTCATTAGAAATTTACACCTTACACCTTTGATATCCTCATAGAAGGCCTTTTTATGAGAAAATGCTAAAAAAGGAAGATTTAGCAGGTTAATATTCAAAAAAGAGAAATGCTTTATATAGCAAATATAGATGGTATTAGGAAATTACTCATTTGGAGGTTTCTTAATCTATGTTTTCTAGTGACTATGTGACTTGTGACATGACTGTGACTGTGAACATGACATCAGTCACATCAGTCACACAGCATGACATCATATGTAACAGTCACATGACTTAATCTGTGAATATTTTCTATTAATAGGCAGAGTGAATTCTTAGACTTGTTCTCTTTAGATTTCCCTTTACCAGGTTAGCACCTCATTATTTATACTTATTTTACCTTTATTAATACATTTTTAGATTTCTCTCTACTAGCTATATAACTGAGCCACAGCCTCCAAAGATTGCTCTATATTTAATCTTCAAATAATCTAATAAACATGTTATGCATTATACAATGCATAACACACTTGTCAATATAATAGGTGTTTCTAATCTTTATTTCTATAGAAATACTTAAATATTATTCAATATATATTTCTTAAGGAACATGTTAAAGTTTCTAATATGTTTCTATTAGAAAAACAAAGAATTTTCTCTGAGAAATACTTGAAAAATATATAACAAGTGTTTACAAAGGAATACAATAATGTAAATATCATTGTCTTCTTGAGAAAAAGACTAAAAACATCATTAATTTTATTTATCTATATTTTAAGAATAATTGAAAGAATTTTTTTTCCTTTATTTCAAGGAAAACTATTGAGAAATTTAAAATTCTTTTCTCCTCTTTTTTCAAATATATTTTATGTAATACTTAAGAAAAACAATTTAGAAATTACATAAAATGTTTCTACCAGCTATTTCTCAAGAAACTCCAGGAATTTTCTAAAGTATATATATTTGCTAATATGTCAGTTTTAAATTAATAGATATAATAGAGCTATTAATCATCAAAAAGTCTGAATAAAAACAGACTTCTACTGAAAACTGTAAGCAGTTCTGCTAAAGACTGTAGGCAAATGACATAGCCAGAATTATCTTAAAATTCTCTCTTCAACTCAGATTAAATTAGCCTTATTAATGGCTTAGATGCTAAGAAATTAGCTTATCAGTGATTTGATCCAATGCACACCCAATTCTATTATGTGACTATAAATCATATGACTATGCTCAGGTTCTGGAGATTAGGTAATTTATTTTATGTAAATATTGAGCATTTTTGATAGAGCTATTAGTTGGTGCACTAATGATAAATTAAGGCAATTACTACAGATCTGATGGCATCATTAGAGATATGATCACATCAACTAATAAGATAATCTACTGCTAAATGGGGTTGTGGCTGTGCAAGGCCATCAATTTAGCATCACATCTTGATAATAAAATGGGCATATCTTAGCAGGAATATATGTAAAGCCATACATATTAAGTATTATTTTTATTACCTAATCAATCTGCACACAATAAAAGTTGTCTGAAGGCATTCTGTAGTAAACTAATAAAGGGATCAGTGATTTGATGGGAAAAGCTAAATTTAGTTGTTGAGGAAAATTGAGCAAATATTAGTAAAATGTTTATATCTTAATAGAAAGGATACCAAACCTTATCATATTTGGTATCACTGGAAAGGTCTGATTAATCTGCAATTGGAAAGGTCTAATTAATTTGCAGCTGATGCAAAGAATCTAAAGGCATTTAAAGATAAACTGAGGGAAATATTAATAATTTATAGAATTAGAGTACCAAAAACATTGGAGGATCCTCTCTTGGCCAGGAAAATTTATACCAAGTCTCTTAGGACCAGAAGATAAAGGCCCAATAACTGGAAAATGACTCAGAATAACTGGAAAATATCATGCATCACAGAAAGGGAAAATAATATAAATAGAGAGGGATTCTGTAACATTCAGCAGATTGCTAATTGCCTACACTTAGAATTCCCAGGGAGTGGATGTCTTAGGCTCAAGGCAATAGTATACTTCAGGTCAATAGTTTGATATGCTTTTTGAACCTTTTTTTAGTATAATTAAGGTTGCATTAACTGAAAACCAATAAATTCTATTACTCACCTATATATTTTATAAAAGTACTTTGTAAAGTGTAATTTAGCCCTGGAACTTAGTGAAAGCTGGTTCATTTATAATTGCCTCTATTCAAACTAATCCAAATAACCTAATTTTGCATCATTGCCCAAACTAATATTTATATTCACTGGGTGCAGGGAATAATGTTATTTTACAAAACAATGTAAAAATACAGTAAAAATAATCCAATTTATGTCAATTTTTTTTTTTGAATGTTTCTGTCAAAACCACAGAAAAAATATTGTAACCAAATTTAAAATGGTATTTCAATGGTATTTGCAATACAATTTGAATAGAAATAAAGAAAAAAAATTGTCATGTTCATTGTGTGTTCTAAACAATGTCTTTATAATATTTTGGACCAGGAAATTGAAAGAATATTTCAATGTCAGGAAGGATACTTCAGCAAGAAAAAGGGAAAAAGAATTGAATCAGATCTACAAATATTTCTTGAATATATTTTCAAATGTTTTTAATATGTTTTTGCATTGTCATTCTCAAAGACAACATAATAACAATCAAGGCTAATAGTTTGATTGTTTTTGGCATCCTTTTACAATGTTCTACAATGAAATAACAGAAAAGTATTGTAACTGATCTGTCACAATTTCCTTTGAATATTTTAATGGAGAAAATTTGAAAAGAAATGAAATGTGATAATACAGGACTTTATCCTAAAATATGCAAAAAGAAATCAAATAGAATTTGGTGGGTAAGGAAGCTATCTGGGCTTGGATTTATATTCACTATAAGTACTGCTGGTGAAAAAGATATTTTCAATAGCATAACACATTTCTTTGTCTCTATTTTCTGAGTAAAAAGTTATGGCTGCCAACAATGGAGCATCCACCTAAAGGCACTAATCTGTGGGGGAAAAAAGGACACTGACAAATCTGATTGCATTTCCTTATGTAAACATTGAGCCTTCTTAAAGTCATTAATTCCTTAAATCAAGCTATTTACTGTGCACTCTACCCTCATCATGAATTTCAATGCCATTACAAATTCAGCAATTTTCCAGGTGCTGACTATGACATATCCTATGCAGCAACCATTAGGTCTCATCTTTGACTAACTGACAATTGACAGCCTCAAGAGAAATTTGAAGATGATGAGAATAGATGGAGTTTAAGCACATTTGTGAGATTTCCAGATGCAAGATTAACATTGATATAAATGTTTCACAAGGAAATATTGGAGAAGCAAAACATTGCTGATGCCTTTAGAATTGGCTTGTAACTATGACTTTTTTTTTAGTCATGGAAAGACATTTGACAAATAGAATGTATGTGAAGAGCTAAAACACAATTGGACTAAACTGTGATGATGGAACTGATTTGCATTCAGTTGTATTGACACCTGCAAAGGAATTCAGCCTCTCAACAACAGTACAATTAGCAAGTATAATGCTTACCAAATAAGTATTCAGCTGTCCTTTCTGCAGCCCAAGATATGTTACAATTGTTGAAACCTGCAGAATTGTTTCAACCTCCTGAACCATTATTCTTGAGAATTATGGTGATTTATTAGGATATTCAGAAAAGTAACTTGTATGAGACATAAATTAGTACTATAGTGGAATGACATCCACCATCACTCTTGACTGCTATAGTGTTGGAATTATAGTGCCATTGGAAGCAATATCCCTTGGCAACTATGGGGAAGTAAGATTTCTTACTAACAGCAACATTGTCTAAATGAGGACTAACCTCAAACAGAGCAATGGTATATTAGGCATGAATAAAAGAAAGATCAGGGAGACTATACAGCACAAATGCAGAGGCAAACTCAGCTGCTGTCACAAACACTACATTGAAATAATCAGAGATTAATTAAGACTTATCTGAAAACTTACTTATATGTTAAATCCTGGAAACTGAGAATCTTTGTTGAGTCTGATAGCACCTAGGTTGTTAATTGTAACATCTATTTCTAATGTGGTTCATGAGCAGAAACTGGATATGAAAGATACTGGCAAATACACCTAGTATACATCATTCAAGTTGATATTGTAAAAATATAAAAGCAGACCATAATCATGAAAGATCCATTAGCCTCTCTCCCTCAGCTAGGAAACACAAGTCTGCCTCCTCCATTGCTGCTTCTACATCATCATCATTCCAATCACTTGTCATTTCCCATTCATTTTCAAACTCAATGTCAATAGTCAACTCCTGCACTTTGTCACTGGTGTTTATGAGTAGCATAAATGAAGCCAGCAGGGGTTGTTGATATGAAGAAGGATTATGTATGGTTAGCTGCACCCAGCATCACTCACAAAGGCATTTGTGTCATTTCTAATCTTCTTCAATATGTTTGAAGACTTTGTTATGGGGAAGTGGTGTGTGGTGGTGATGATGAGAGGGAGTTGATGAGGATGGGTTTGTTGTGTTGAGGGTGGCTTGGCAGTCATTGAAGGATGTGAGGATATTGTTGACTATCTGAGGATCAATCACTTTTTTACTTTGCCAACTTTGTAATATCTGAGCAAAATTTCAGTATATGATAGATAAATATGCTAGAATATTCTCACTTGTCTCATGTTAATGAGATTCAGGAGCCCTTGCTGGCCTTTGGGTATGATATTCTCAATGATTTTGCCTAGATTACAAGCAACAAAGTTCACATAGAAATTTGATTCTCTGTCTTGACCCTTCACACATGTTTTAATGAGGAGATATATCTCACACAGGCTATTGAGAAAATAGAGAATGTTTATATGTGAGTTGACTGAGCCCTGAAAAATCCATCAGGCTCTAGCATGTAAACCAATACTAACTGACATATCATCCAGCACTCTTTAATAATACAATCCCATAAATATTCTTTGCATTTAGGAAAGTATTTCACAGCAGAACTAACCACTCTTTATATTGATTGTTGGGATGCGCACTACTCATGTTTTAGCAGAAATTTTAGAGCATGAGCTGTTTATTAATGTGTTCAGTCATCTCAGCAAAGCAAGAAATTGCATTCTTACTTCAAAAGGGTCTATATTGAGGTGAAAGTCAAGAGTGTGTGGTATAAGATCAACACTGAGTCTATCATTTATATCTCTTAATAAGATATAGATATATTCCCATGACTATGCAATGAAAAATTATTAACTTTAGCTTCTGTCCTTTTTACATTTCAGCTTCATCCTTATTCAATCTATCTGGAAAGGTGACTTTTGTGAAGCTTAAGAAGCAGGATAAGTCTACCAAATCTTTGAGCAGAGCAGCAATTCAATCATGGATATCCTCAATAGTCATGGATGATCCAGATGCATGTATAAGTGACTTTTTATGGCAATGAGATTAGGTGTTAGATGATTGGCAAAGATCAATAGAATATGCTCAAGATATTTTACTTAGAGCAAAGGCTAAAGAAAGAGCACTATTCTTGCAGGATAAACTATTGTTGCTGGCAAAACATGCAGGTTCATTGTATTATTGCTCTGCAATTCCTTCAATGAAGAGTAAATTGTTGTAGACCTCTCTTTGTTGCAAATCATGGATGTATTCAAGTTGCTAACACTGACCTATCCACAATATCCTAATAATAGCAGTTGAAGCAGTTGGCATGGAGCTGATAAGAAGGGATGAACTATGAAGATTACCAGATGGCATGCTGAATAAAGT
>QLON01004899.1:0-18169 GCA_003313675.1 Termitomyces heimii
GCTATGTCAACAAACCCTTAAATCACCTTATGTGCCCACTTCACCCTGAATTATGGGACCTCCCTCCCTACCTTAATCTATGCAACATTAGGCAAATGCTACCCACAAAATACACTCCTCCACAAATAGAACCTCTTTCCCAGATCTCTAAAAATCTCCTGGAATCTGACTTCTTCCCTAATTTTACCTCCAAACAGCTTCCCTCCTTCCAACAGGCCCCCTGGACCCTTGCAAAACAGAGAACCTCCAGACAGTAGACCTTCTAGTAGCTGGAGACCAGCTATTGGCACATTTTCTCCCCCAGGAGGCCTTGAGAATAACTACTACTACTACTATAATTTTAGTGAATCTTCCATTAGTAGCAAAAATCAGGAAGAAATTCATGATGCACTTACACATAAAGAGCATTTGAACATTTAGAAACTGGAGCTATTTAATAGTTGCAACTTCTAAAAATAGCAGATTTTCCTCATGCAATGCCTAAACACCTTCTAAGGCAAATCCTACATATATATCTTCAGCAGAGCTCAAGTAGCTATTGCCTTGTCCTATCTCCAGAAGATTGCTTGAAACTACTACACTGCACTGCTCCAATACAATCCTCAACACCTTCTGTTTTCAGATTGCCAGGCCTTTGTGACTAAATTTTCTATTAAGTTTGAAGTATACAATACTATTGCTGAGGCTGAAAGAAACTTGGTATCACTTTAAATGAGCTCTGAGGAACATTTCATGACCTTTGTAGTGCAATTTGAAAAGGAGGCCTATGAGATGGGTTGAAACTATAATACTCTATATTTATTTTCAACTCCACAAGACTCTTCCCAAATGCATTTATGAGATTCTCTGAATCACTTTAAAATAGACCACCTATAATAGCCTCAAGAGCTTTGTTACATAGATCAATCAATACCACTAGAAAGATTAAGTGAGACAGCCCCTCATGCAACAGTCCAGAAGAGGCCCAAACTCTAATAGCAACATCAGATAGCAATACTAAAATCTATACTCCTATCTCTAGAAAAATCTAACTAACCCAGAAAAAAAACCAATAAATCACAGAATCTAATAAAACTACTCTAGAACTACTCTCCAGCCCTCATTTAGGCTGCTGAATGTGGCAATTTTTTAGTTGTCAATAGAATAAACACAAGGATATACTAGATGCAACCAACTTCAATGATTTTAATAACAGTGAATTCCTATAAGCAGAATACAACACTGACCACCTCTGAGTTGTAATTCTGGAGGAAACTAAGAAACTTTGCAGAAAAAAAGGTATGTGCCTGTTATGCAGAAAACTAGGTCACTTTGTATAAAACTGCCTCAAATAAAGTGCTTTGGGCCATATAGTCTGGATCATCAATGAAAATGAGTTTGAGTTTCATTATGTGAAAAATAAGACAGAAATTTAGCAGACTTCAGAGATATGCTAAATTATAATAATATTAACTCTGAAGTCTTCACATTAGACACTCACTTATATGCACTAATACTTGCTCTAGACATCTACATAGTATATCTTTTCTCTCAAGCTTCTCAGTGCTTCCTTTTCTACACCTCTTTTATTCAAACCTTCAAATCTGTTCTAATGTTAATTAATAGCAGTGCTATTAATAATTTTGTTAACAAAGCCTAGATCTGTCAAAGAACCACCCATTTGGAGATCCTCTAGCCCATATTTTCTTCTAATTTTCAAGCCTTTGCACTCTAATTCACCTACTGTTAAGCACTTTCATTGAAATCCTCACTGGCTGGACTGTGGGAACAAACTTCCTCATTGGTCTGGAGCCAATACCAAATTGTGAGAATGGACATCAGAGCCCTCATCAAAAGTGATACAATTTACATGGACCCCATGACTTAGTGGCTATGTGACTCATGATATAACCATAACTGTGACTATAATATCAGTTACATCAGTCACAAGGCATGACATCAGTGTGACTATGTCACACTGTGATGTTACATGTGACAGTCATATAACTTGACTTCAGAATATTTTCTATTAATAGGCAGAGTAAATCCTTAAACTTATTCTCTTTGGATTTTTCTCTACCAGGTTAGCACTCCATCATTGTACCTATTTTACCTTAAGCTGCTAGATGCATATGGATATAATGCAATTATAATAGTGGTAGATCTCTATGAGAAAAGAGCTTACCTCATTTTCACTCACACTACATGCTCTACAATGAAAATGACTAACTTATATCAATGACATGTGTGGAAACTGCATAGCTTATCTAATGCCTATATTTCAGACCAAGTACCACAATTTATAGCTGAATTTACTTAAAAGCTCTATCATCTTCTCAATATCAAGCTTCACACCTTTATAGTATACTATCCTTAGTTAAATAAATAGACTAAGTGTGTAAATTAGGAGCTAAAGCAGTACTTGTATCTTTTCTGCAATGAGTGGCAAGATAACTGGGATGATCTACTACCTGATACAGAGTTCCAGTATAATAATTACATTCATGCCTTCACACAAGTGTCTTTCTTCTTTCTAGATATAGGCCATCATTCTTAGATGAGTTTTAAACCTCAAGCATGCTCTTCAGAAAATGAGTCAGTAAATGAGTTTGCCAACTAGATGAGAATAGTATAAGAAAAAGCAAAAGCAGCACTAATCAAAGCTAAGAAAGATATAGCACATTACTATGATCAAGGTTATATTCCTACTCCCAAGTATTAACCAAGTGACAGAGTTTACTTTAATGCATCAAACATTTCCACTACTCAGCCCTCCAAGAAGCTGTTCTACTATAACTTAGGCCTCTTCACTGTGAAGCACCAAGTGGAGCCCTTAGCTTATTGCCTAAAGCTGCCTCTAGCAATGAAGCAACTGCATCCTATTTTTAATGTGGTCAAACTATCTCTAGTACCCATGGATCTAATTCCAAAACATCATTTCAAGCCCTCTCCTCCCCCAGTAATTCATGATAATGAAGAAGAGTATGAGGTGGAAAAGATATTAGACAGTTGCCTCTTTTAATGCAAGCTCCAGTTCAAGGTTAAGTGGAAGGGCTATAAAATTGAAGACATTTCTTAGGAACTATAGGAGAACATTCATGCACTCAATCTAATTTAAAAGTTTTACTGAAGGCATTCTGACACTTCTTGAGCTATTTGTAGACTATATTTACTCACTCCAGTGGATCATAGTTTTCACAACTTCTTCTATTTAATGCATTGGGGCAATGCACTTTAGAAAGGGAGTAATATTAGGAAATTACTCATTTGGAGGTCTCTTAGCCTATGTTTCCTTCTAATTTTCAGGCCTTTGCATTCTAATTCACCTGCTATCAAGCACTTTCATCAAAATTCTCACTAGCTGGACTGTGGGAACAAACTTCCTCATTGGTCTGAAGCCAATACTAGACTGTGAGAAATGGATCACTTTCAATGAAGGCTCCATCAGTCACATGGCCCCCATAACTTGGTGGCCATGTAACTTATGATGTGATCATAATTATGATATTAGTCACATCAGTCACAAGGCATAACATTGGCATGACTATGTCACAATGTGATGTCACGTGTGACAGTCACATGACTTGACCTCGGAATATTTTTTATCAATAGGCAGAGTGAATCCTTAGACTTATTCTCTTTAGATTTCTCTTTGCCAGGTTAGCACTCCATTATTGTATCTATTTTATTTTTATTAATATATTTTTGGATTTCCCTCTGCTAACTATGTGACTGAGCCATAGCCTCTAGAGGTTACTCTTACAATTGATGCTATGCCTTTTACATGACTCATCTAATTAAAAGCCAATGCCTATCAACTTCACATCTCCTCCAATCTTTTTAAAAAACATCTTCAATCTAACTAGGTAGTAACAGAATCAAAAATGAAAGAACAAATTTTATAAAAGGTCATACTTCCTGAATACCATGAATTTGCCAATATATTCTCTAAAGATAGTGCCAAGAAACTACTTTCACACTGCCACTATAATTATTAAATTAAACTAGAAGATGGTAAAACACCTTCTTTCAGAAAGATCTACAATATATTGGAGGTAAAACTCTAGGCCCTGAAAGAATACCTCAATAACATGCTTTGAAAAAAATTTATATCATCCTCAACCTCTTTTATGGGCACCTCTGTTTTTTTTACAAAAAAGAAGGACAAATTCCTTTGGCTCTACATTAGCTACTATGAATTGAATCAGATTATTAGAAAGAATTGCTACCTCCTCCCCCTCATCAGCAATCTTGTTGACCACTTCTGCAGTGCTAAAGTTTACATAAAGATTAATTTCTAATCTAAGTATAACAATGTTTAGATAGCTCTGGAACATAAATGGAAAATAGCATTTAGAATGTAGTATAGTTTTTTTGAGTATTTTGTTATGCCCTTTGAAATGACAAATTGCCCTGCCACATGCCAATATTTCATAAACAACATCTTCCATAACATAAATGATGTTTTTGTCATTGTATACTTAGATGATATCTTAATTTTCTCTAACTTACTCACAAAGCACTAAAAGCACATCCAATGCATCTTAAAACAATTCCAGAAGTATAACCTGCATGCTAAACTCAAAAAGTATGCATTTCACACTACTAAAGTTAAATACCTTGATATCATCATATTTCCCAATAGAGTCTAAATAAATCTAGCCAAAGTCAAAGCAATAACCTCCTGCTAAGACTATGGAATTTCAAGAAAGTATAATTCTTTCTAAGTTTTGCTAATTTCTATAGATAGTTCATTAACAACTACTCTAGCATCACTAAATGCCTTAACTGCCTAATCCAAAAGAACCACTTCTAGAACTGGGACTCTGATTGTTAAAGTGTTTTCAAACTCCTAAAAAGGGTATTCACCTTTACCCCCATTCATTGAAAGGTGTATAGTGGAGTATAGCACACTATATAAATATATTTGCATAATTAGTTATAGTTATTTTAGTATTTATATATTTAATTATTTAATTATAAATTATGGTACTTAGCTGCTTTATAAGCAGCTTATTGTTTTATATAGATATATTATTAATAAATTGAGTTTAGTCTAATTCAGCAAGTCTGCACTTTAAGCTGCTAAAATCAGTAACTTTATTAAAGAAATGCCTATTAGAAGAGACTATAAAAACTAGGCTGGCATTTAAAAAAGCAACAGTGCCTAAGGAGCAGAAGCAATAAGCATTAATGCTTCTAAAAGCAACTTCTAGAGGCTGTAGCTCAGTTATATAGCTAGCAGAGGAAGATTTAAAGATGTATTAATAAAAGTAAGATAGATACAAATAATAAGGTGCTAACCTAGCAAAAGAAGATTTAAAGAGAATAAGTTTAAAGATTTACTCTGTTAGTTGATAAAAAATATTCTAAGGTCAAGTTATATAATAGTTACATGTAATGTCACATTATGGCATTATCATGCTGATGTCATGCCCTGTGACTGATGTGACTGATGTCACAGTCATAATCATGGTCACAGGCTGTGGTGTGCAGAATGCCAGCTAGGCTATAAGGAAATAGTTGCTCATAGCCTGAATATGCCTAGAATAGAGAATGCTTTAAGCCTAAGACCAATAATAAGGTTAGAAGACCTAATCACACAGGTCTGATAGGGACATGTTATGCATGTGGGCAGCTATATCACTATACTACTAGCTGCCCAAATAGGTCAAGAGCACAGCAAAAGGGATATAATATCAGAGTCTATATTTGTGTTGCACATATAGTCATGGTAAGTGAGAATAACACAAATGTATTTGCTAACTCAAAGGCAGAATCTGCCTCTAACAACTTTAGGAAGAGGCAGTAGGTGCTGAATTAGAATTCAGAAGTGTAGTTATTGAGGAAAAAAAGTATGTCACTATTAACATCTTTGATAATTTATTTGAAAATAAGTACTATAGTTGTAATAGCAACTTAAAGTACTTAGTGGCAATGACAGACTAGCCATTCAATAATCATGACAGAAAAAATGTGGTCAAAATGAAAAAAGTGACTCTTTATAAGATCAAAGATAAATTGCATCATTCTCAAGTGTGAGGCTTTGGACTATACTATTACTAGCATATTGTCACAAATAGACTCTGACAGCAAGGACTTATGCTCTATTGCCTTTGACACTCAATCTATAATCCTCATCAAGCTCAATTATGATATTTATAATAAGGGGCTCTTTATAATTGTAGAAGCATTCTGACAATGGTGCACTTACCTTAAGGAAGCCTAACATTATATTCAGGTCTATTTTAACTACAATAATTTGCAGTACTTCACTATCACAAACCAACTTAGTTGGAGAGAAGTCCAATAGTCTAAGACCCTGTCCAAGTATAACTTTACCATCAACTATTGACCTAAATAACTTGGTGTAAAGCCTAACACCCTTACCAGGCACCTCAACATATATCCAAAGAAGTCCTTTAAAGCAGATCAAAATGCCTTTGACCAATGTGTAATTCTTTTCTCTAAACAGATCAATGCCATATTACTGCTTGATGAAGAATCCCTCCTAAATTGGATTCAGAGCACCCCAATTGACTCATACTTTCATGAGCATAATCCTCAAAGTATGCTGGAGAAACCTGCAGATGGTACATTCACTCCTTTTTCCTTCACCCTCTCATCCAACCAAAAACTCTTGCTCTGAAACAGATAAATCTATATTCCAGACTATAGCAAACTCAACCTCAACATACTATGGCAGAATCACAATCACAAGCTGCATAGCTACTCCAATATTAGAAAGACCCTCCAACTCATTAATCAAATGTTTTTTGGCCCAGAGCAAAGAAGGACATTGTTTAGTATATATATTTCTGTGATGTCTGTTACCATGCCAAGATATCCTGTTACTGGCCTTTCAGGCTCCTCAAACTGTTACCAATCAGCAAACAACTTTGGTCCTCCCTCTTCATAGATCATATCATGAAGTTGCTAGACTCCAATGGCCATAATGCATTTCTCATAATAATCTGCCACCTTATGAAGCAAGCAGTTTTTATCCTCTGCCATATTACTGATAATGTTTCAGAACTTGCCTGGCTCTTCATTTAATATATTTTTTTAAAGCATGAACTCCTTTACAATGTCATCTCTAACTGTGGAGCTCTATTTATCTCCAAATTCTGGCAATTGCTCTATCACACCTTAAACATTAAAATAGCCCTCTCTACTACTTATCATCCAGAGACTGATGGACAGACTGAATGAGTTAACCAGACCTCCATATCTATATAAACTATCTTCAAAATGATTGGTGTGCTAAGCTTCTTACTGCAGAATTTACCTACAACAATATACTTCACTCAGCCATGAGAGTTTTGCTCTTCTTTGCTAACAAGAACTACAACCTCTGACTCACCATCTCTCTGCAAGATATCCCTTCACATGCTGTTTACAAGGTTGCCTATAATCTCCAGGCCCTACAGAACTACCTTTAGGCAAAGATCAAAACTGCTAACTAGATGTACAGCAAATAAAGGTAAAATAGATATAAATAGTAAGGGATTAACCTAGCAGAAGGCAGAAATCCAAAGAGAACAAGTTTAAAAATTCACTCTGCCTGTCAATAGAAAATATTCTGAGGTTGAGTCATGTAATATCATGGGACTGATGGGACTAATGTCATGGTCACAGTTACATCACAGTGTGAAATTGGATTACTTTTGACAAAGGCTCTGATGGAGTCCTTATCAAAAGTAATCCATTTCCCAGGGTTTAGCAAAGGCTCCCAACCAATAAGGAAGTTTGTTTCCATGGTTCAGCTAGTGAGGAGTTTGATGAAGGTAATAGAAAGCAGATGAATTAGAGTAACAGGCCTGAAAATTGGAAGGAAACATGAGGTAAGGAATCTTCAAAAGAGTGGTTTCCTGACAGCTAGCTTGCATGCCTGAGGGATAAGGCAAGTCAGAAGGAGCTGGGCTGAGAGAGGGAAACCAGGATGCAAGAAACTCACACTTTATATCCAACAGTTCTGATATGGTCTTACAAGAGATACAGTCCATATCCAACTGCATATTATAAAGAATGGGGTAAGAAGAACTGATGCAGATCATGCACAGAGAAAATTAGAAAAAATTCTGGAGTTACTCAGCAAACTCCAACAAATAGAGGAATGTGAGATCTGCCCACCCCAAAAATGTGCACAGAACTTCCACAACATTTCTAAGGTCTTGATGTGAAGGGAGGGTGATGTCTCCATGCCCCCTTCTTTTCTGATACCCAACCATCACTGATCTGATCACTGGACTTTTCCAAAGTCACTACTCCTTAACAATCAGACAATGCTCAATCTCTCTAACAGGGCCAGATCACTTCTAACACTATGCAAATGTCACTCCACATAATTGCCCTGCAACTTCTGACTCCCATGTGATTGTCCCACCACCTGATCATGCCAAGGCCTGATCTTCTTCAGTGCATAATCACTCCCAAAGTCCAAGACATTCTGCAGGTACTTAGGAAGTAGTCCTATAGTCAGTACAGTAGTATTGATATTGCCCACACTTCTTTAGTCTTTTCATTTGTTCTCAGTCTTTTCTATATCTCTATTTCTATTAATCTTATTCCACCTCTTTTCTGAATCAATCTTTTCTCTCTTCTCAAGCTCTTTTTCCATTCCTGCCTCATCTCATCTATTGCATCCATCTTCATCTCTATTTCTTCTAGCTCTCTCTTTTTTCTGTTTTCCTTTTTCTCAACTCAGCTTAGCTCCAACTTCCCAATCTTTCCAGTTTTTTTTCTTTAGTCCTACTCTATTGTTTCACTGACCTAACAGTTTAGTGCTTAATATTTGCAAGAATACCTTTTAATTGACATGCATATGGCTAGTCTATATCAGAGATGTATACCTGAGGATAGTCAAGGCCACATTGAGTGCTTCTTGGCATGATAGTTTTTCATTGATCACTCCACTGTCATCCACAGCATCACCAGCCTTCTCTTCCCTGTTCTGTTTTGCCTTGCTGCATTCAATCACTGCTGAGCAAATATCCACCTCAACCTCTTCAGTTCTATCTGCATACAATTTGTCTTCATTAATGGAGTTAAGTAATTCATTGATATTCATCCAATTTTTGTGCTGAAGGACTCCATGCTCCTAAAAATGGAACAAGGAGGTCTCATCAGCATCTGAAATTTTCTCCTTCTATGAGAGTCATGCAAAAAGATCTTGCTTACATGGCTCTACCTCTGCTTTTAGTTATGAAATGCCCACTTTGATGATTTCAAGAGGATTATTTAGCAGGTGAGAGAGGGGAAAAATGCAATACAGTTTTTGTCAACTTTCACATTTTTCTAGTGATAATGATAATTACTCTCATATTTCAGCACTTAAGCAGTATGACTGGGTTAATTAACCCATATTTAATCATTTCTAAATATGAAAAATTGATTTATCATGAGCTGAGGCTACATGCATGCTAATGAGCACCAGTGACAGATAAAGCTAGTGTTATCTGATTTATTTGTCTTAATTATACACTTTATGGAAGAATTATTGCTTATGACCCTTACTGCAGCCCATCAAGTATCAAGTATCAGAGGATTGTGAGATTTCCTTGCAAACCAAGTTGGCAAAACCCATTAGTCTGAAGGAGTTATTGATTTCAAGAGTCATTGATTATGAGAAATTTGTGTAGTAGGTTCTTGCTCAACAGAGTGAGCTCCTGAGTCAGCTGAACTTAACATCTATATATAAAGTAGAGACATTGACTATGAGCAAGTTCTCTAATATATAGAGTGAAATGTGATGTAAAATGAGGAGTGTCAAACAGATATAGTTACAAAGCTGGAGATCAAGTCTATTGCTGACTATTGCATGCGTGATGAGATATGGATTGTGAACTTTATACTCAAAGTTCACAACAAGGTTGATATGTCTGAAACTTGTTTAATAGTGATTATCTCAGAGTGCTGTTACATGAACTCCATAAAAACCCCGGAATAAAAGATAGACAATGACAGAAGTATGACTAGACTGATAAGATCCCAAATGAGCACCAGAATGAAGGATACTGGACAAAAACGCAGGAAATGCTGTACAAAAGCACAAAAGAATGCTGGACACAGATATGAAGATGCAGAATGGAGCCTGGAGTGCATACAGAACAGACCAGAAAAAGCACAACTGGTTGAACCGGGGATAAAGTGACCAAGAATAACAGCTTTTCAGCACAAAAGTCAGGCGGTGCATATGTTCATACTTGAAACGCGGTATGGATACTCAGTTGTTCAAGTTCGTGCGCAAGCCACCTAATAGTCACCACTGGCAAACAACCAGTACTACACTCTTATATCTCGGTCAGTCAACAATAGGTAAGCCTAAATAGATGGCCACGCTCGGAAGGTTTTTCCTTGTTTGGCCAAAAACAAGGCGCGTTCTTCTCCACCATGGTAAGTGAGCCTCGAACCTATTCAGTTATAGCCACTTTACCTGCTTCTGAACTCTTTGAAGGCCATGCAGATAACCACGGGGACATCTGAGCTGCGTGATATTACCAAAATGGAGCGGATAGGTGCGCCGGACGAGGAACATAAAACAATATACTAAGCACTTCAATTGTAGGTGTTCACTCACATATACGTGGTCTGGGTCTCGATGACCGGCTTGAACCACGAGGGAACTCACAAGGGATGGTCGGACAGGCTCAGGCGCGAAAAGCTGCTGGGATGATCCTTAAAATGGTGCAAGAAGGGCGGATAGCTGGTCGTGCCATGCTCTTTGCTGGACCACCGTCGACGGGCAAGACGGCCATTGCATTAGGTGTGTACGTGTTCTTGGGAGACTTGAACTTATCCTTATTACATTGGCAGGCATGGCACAAACGCTCGGCCCTGATGTCCCATTTACTATGATTGCTGCAAGCGAAGTTTTCTCGCTCTCGATGTCGAAGACCGAAGCTCTCACTCAAGCTTTCCGGAGAAGTATTGGTGTAAGGATCAAGGAGGAGACTGAGCTCGTTGAAGGTGAGGTCGTTGAGATTCAAATAGATCGGAGTCTCACTGGGGTGCGTCCCTGGTCATGTCCGTTTGATTTACCTCTGATTCGTGAGTCTAGGCTACGAAAACTGGGAAGTTAACTATCAAGACCACTGACATGGAGACGATATATGATCTGGGGACAAAAATGATTGATGCTCTTTCGAAGGAAAAGGTGCTGGCAGGCGATGTCATTGCCATCGATAAAACCTCAGGGAAAGTCACAAAACTTGGACGCTCGTTTGCGAGGTCTCGGGATTATGATGCTATGGGTGCAGATGTTCGTCTCCTCTTTTTCAGTTTATTGAGATGGGCATTAACCTGAGCATGACGTCTACAGGCCAAGTTCGTGCAATGTCCTGAAGGCGAAATCCAAAAACGCAAAGAAGTCGTACATACAGTATCCCTACACGAAATTGACGTAATCAACAGCCGTACGCAGGGCTTCCTTGCTCTATTCGCGGGAGATACAGGCGAAATCAAACCTGAATTGCGGAGCCAAATCAATACCAAAGTTGCTGAATGGCGGGAAGAGGGCAAGGCTGAAATTATTCCTGGTGTATGGCCTTCTGTGTTTGCTCAACTTTACACCTCATTCATACTTGGTCGGTGCAGGTTCTCTTCATCGACGAGGTACATATGCTCGACATCGAGTGTTTCTCCTTCTTGAATCGCGCACTTGAGAACGAGTTCTCTCCTCTGGTTATCATGGCGTCTAACCGTGGTATGGCTCGTATACGTGGAACGAAGTTCCGCAGTCCCCATGGTCTCCCCGTTGACCTTCTTGACCGCGTTCTCATTGTCAGCACTAAACCCTATAGCGAAGAAGACATTCAACAGATCATTCAAATTAGGTTCGTATCTATTCCTCGGCCCTCCTGCAATATTTAATTCCACCTTTTTTCCTAACAGATCTCAGGAAGAGGATGTAACGCTAACGGAAGAGGCTGCGACAGTGCTCACGACGATGGCGGTGCAGACGACGTTGCGATATTCGCTGAATCTTATCTCTTGCGCTCAAGTCATCGCGAGAAAGCGGAAGGCGGAGCACGTGGATGTGGAAGACCTGCGCCGGGCATATACGTACTTCATGGATGAGAAGCGCAGTGTGCAGTGGCTGAAGGAGCAACAGGGATCGCTGGTGTTTGAAGAGATTGGTGCCGAAGCAGGTGGACGTGGTGATGGTGATGTACCTATGGAGTCATGAGAAAATGAGGATTGGATGTAGGACTGATAGGCTTGGACAATGATCGTATGTATCGTTTGTGACATATAATTATTTTCTTGAAATCACTGTAGCGCGCACGCTGAGCAACTAATACGACATAGTCGAGTCGCAGATTTCAAGTTACGTCCATATTCGTTCAACCAAAAATATGTCTAAAGTGACTCCGGAACGAGATCAATCAGATCAACAAGTGTGCCGTTACTGTTGAGAGAAGCCTGAATAAAAGCAACGTCACGAAGCGCCTCCAAAGGATCTCCAATTGCCAATGCGTCCGCGTTTTTCTCAATCGCATCAATGAAAGCCTCAATCTCCAACTTCACACCCTGCATTTTGTACTCGCTGGTCTCCTCGATCTCTTCCTCAGTCTTCCCATCTACAGACTTAATCTTCACCTTGACGACGTCTCCTACAATATTCGCAGAAAGCCATCCTTCAGTACCGGTAATCAGGAGCGTGTCGGCGACGGGACGGGATTTTGTTGGCGCGGCCCAGGTGAGTTCAGCGGTTCCATGTAAGTTTTCACCAGAGCGGACGGCAACGTTGATAGTGTCGTGCGGTGCGAGGTAGTCTTTGTTAAGAGATGCGAAACCAGTGAGGTGCGTAAGGCGGGATGGTAGCATTGTTCGTAGAGCCGCGATGGTGTGCTAGACGAAGGTAGATATAAAGACTAGTCTTGCTAAATTGTTAGCTACATACCACGCCACCGTCGAGCTAATACACAAGATGGACGATCGATTAACAACTAAAAGTAGAAACCCAGGTTGATTATTGCTTACAAGAAAACCGCCTTGATACTGTGACAATCATTGGATGAGCGACTTCCGGATATTTTCACAGCAAAAAACCTACATCAGGTTCAGCGCGCCAGGGGGTATTATACCATTTCGACATTTTATCCATATGGTTATACACGACCATTCTGAAAGAAAAAACTTTACCAATCTTCCCAGCTGCAATGGCAGCTCCCGCCGCACGAATTCCAGCCTCAGCCTCAAAGTTCTCAGCGACGCGCCAGATCAGTCCCTTTGATTTGTAAATTTCGTTATACTTCTTAATCAGCCCCAGACCCTGCTCGACGTCAGCAGCGACTGGCTTTTCAGAGAGTACATGTTTGCCAGCAGCAAAAGCCCTCAGAATGACAGACGGTTGGAGTGTGATGGGTAGCACAACAATAACCGCACTAATGTCTGATCGCGCCAGGAGAGCGTTGAGATCAGATTGTGAAGCCGAACCCGAATCATGATACACAGCCGGCGGTACAGTCAGATTTAAAGCTTGAGCTGCCACAGCAGCGAAATCTTCTGCCGATCTCCTAGATCGAGAGTATACTGCTCTCAGAGGAGGTGCTGAAGCACCCAGGGCTACAAGCGCTGGCAAATGTGCTGTTTCAAGAGAAAGTGGATCTCAAGTCAAATCAAACTGGATTCGCTAGACAAACCTTCTTTGGCGAAAATTCCTGCACCGAGGACTGCAATTCCACCAGACATCGTGGGCGTGTAGCTCTTGTGAGCGTAAACCTCTCTATGTCAGGGGATCAGCGAATACATTATGTCCATCGGCCCGGTTCGTCCACGCGCCCGGATCCATATCAATCCACATAACCACGCGTGGGAACTCTTTACATATTTAGTAATTTCTGATCCGAATTTCCCGATGTGTTAATGTGGCGGACGTCCATGTGGGAATTACTGATATCATCTTACCCTCGCACCCACACGAAGTCAAATAACTATCAACACGTGTGTAATGGACCCACAAGCGCGCTACTCCCGCCCGATCAGGTCGATAGTAGAATGGTTTTTTCCTCCTACTCCACTAGTTCTGCAGCCCTCCGAGGCTTGGTTACTTTACTATGACCACTCTCGTGCAGAACTTGACACAGGTGGCAGCAAGTAACCCGTATTTTGACACTGTCACTGGTCTCTTTGGATCTATGGAGAATTCTTTTCGCATCACGGAGGTCAGAGAGACTCAGCGTGAAGCAACTCATTCTTTTCCCAGGAGGCGGCCTTCCAAATCGTCTGAAGATGATTTGGATGCTATAACCCAAGCATTTGGAGACTGGAGTCTGTTCGGACGATCGAAAGAAGAGTATGCCGATTCTCAGACTTCAGAAGCTTTTTTCTAATACCCTCTGTTTATGACCAGGGTCATATTCAATCCTAGCTTCCAGCTTGGATTGAATATCCAATTCAAAGAGTTTGTAGATTGCGAAGATGGTTTAGTACCCGTCGTGACACTTGATGACATCAAAGGGTCAAAAGTTATCATATCCTCGCCTCCATATGATACTGAGAACTCTTATTCACCTGGAGGTCCGGATCCGACCATGGGATTTAGCATTCCCCTCTCACATAGTGCCAGCGTGACTCATGACTTAAGTTTGGTCCATACAGCTTTCGACGTCCCGCCCGATGGAACTCAAGGAACCGCAGTGTTTGTGGATCGACAGAGGGTACTTCCCCAGCTCGTAAATCCCATTCCCAGCCCGACAGAAACCTCTACCGCCCTCTATAACCATCTCATCTTCTCGGACGCTGCGTCTTCTGCAAGAACGAACTTGGAGCAGGTCAATAACAAAACGGCTCGAGACGTACCTACCTTGCACTTGAATCTTCAAGGAATCAGCAACAATCTTGCTTTTACGTATACGCCTGCTTTGTCTTCGTATCATACGAACAGTCGTGGTGACCAGGTTGCAGGTCTTGAGGAAAGAAACAATCCGCTACTATCACAGGCGGTATGTTCCTTGCTTCTTGGATCTTCGTATCCATTTGACTTTGCCTCAGCTACTTGATTCTTGGAACGCAGTGCCGAGTAATTCCTCGGTGCAGTATCCTTTTGAACAGACCCCAGCTCCTGCCAAACTACCTTTCCCTATCAAGTCACCAGTCCATTCTTCTCAGCCAATTGATCATGGTTCTCAGAATATTCAGCAACTATTTGGTCAGCAGATTCATGATACTGCTCTCGAAAATCCTCTCACAGATACAGAACCCCAATCACATAATCAGTACGATAACTCCTTCTCGTTATCGTGCTGGCCGTCTCCCCCTGATTTGTCCCCATGTAATACGGACGTCTCGCAAGACTCGAATCTCTATACCCCCATCTCCAGCCTGTCGCCAATGCCACTGTCTTTTGTTGCGTCATCCCAGCCAGTCACCGCGGCCGCACCGTACCAGCATCCCCTACCTTCGCAAGATGTCCTAACCAACGTATCGTGTGTTAATCCGGCATTCTTAACCCTCAATGATATACACCTTGGGGAGCCTTTCCCTCCATATGTAGCCCCTGACGAGAACACGCACCATCGCACCACACAAAGAACGGCTCAACGCCATGAGGTAATTATGGTTCAAGTCGCACCTTACCCGATTGGACCTCTGACCTCGAAACTGAAAACCGCTACCCACATCAAGGACAAAGGCAAGGTTAATGCCAAAACAGACGAGGATGACGGCAGTGACGGCATCGATATGCGTGCAAAGGCACGTCAGAAAAGAAGAAAACGAGACGAGGCAGACAAGGTCAGATGTGAGATTGATGGCTGCAGTGGGACATTCTTCTCCAACTGGGAGCTCAAACGACACCAAAGGAACTTGCATGGGACTGGGGAGGATACTCCAAACACAGCAGTGTGCCCGAAGTGTGGCAGGCACTTCATGTCCCGTCGAAAAGACTCAGTTGACAGACATCTTGAACTCAACGCCTGTGGGAAGAGGAACCCTCGCAAGTCTCCGAAACGATTCAGGGCTGGGCAAGGTTCTTGATGTGAGTGTGTATCTTTTCCAAAATCTGCGTTGTCCATGATTCATCAGGCTATATAGTAGAATCATGTTTTCTGGGGAGTCCGCTTCATATATCTTCCTTTTGTTGTAACACCCTATTTTATTCTTCACTTGCCTATCGGTAGACCATGCGACGTCATACTACAGGCCGCAGCATTATGTTGATGTTTTGCATATGGCAACTGCTTCGGATGTCTAACCGTTGTTCAACAACTGCAAGCTTGTATTACTACTTTGTCCCATATTATCCTGTGATTGGGGAGATCAGCGCTCCCATTACACTACCAATAGGCAGCCCCTTCTCTGCATGATCAAGTAAACTGCAGTTATGGATGTCAAACAGCTATTGGATCTATCAAATCAGTACAAGGTTAGACATTGACGCTCGTAATGACCTGCTTCACTAGACCTTTTCTGTGGGTCCGATCTATTTCTCTACATGGTCTTTCCCTCTCAGATATCTCATTACTAATCCTCCCCTCATAGAGCTGGGAGAATTGCCGCCATGAGCTCATTGAAGCTAACAGGATGTTCTACATTTCATATGTATGAAATTCCAGAAGAGAACTACGGTAGTTTACCGTCCCTGTGGTGAGGAGATTCCATACGACTTTCCATTTCCTTATTGGAGAGCGTCATCATTCGGTCACATCATGAGAGAATGTATCATAAAGACTTTTCTTCAGTCCTTCTCAGCCTGCCAACGACAGCTCAAGGATAAAATTGCTGACTTTTGTGAGTCGTTGAAGCTCTTTAAAGAACCAGGCTATTGCATCCTGTCTACTACTGTCACCACAACATTGTTCTTTCAGGAGAATACACTCACCGCCACAGCCAGGAAGTCATCTCCTTATGTCTTCACGCAGTGATGTTCAAATTCATGATTTACTTTTCTTAACTAGATATCATCAATGAAACAACCGACCAAAGGGACATCCATTCGAAACCATGAGAGTTTGTATTTGTCTTTAAGGACCGCACGGGAATTTTTGAATTTCTGAAGCCAAGAATGAGGTGTCATGCATCTGCCTCAGCGGTCGACGGCACTTCTCTGAAATGTGTTAGAACCTTATAGCACTGACAAGTACAATAAGTCGATAAAATTATATCAGTACATTGACTTAAGAGTGTAAGTATGAAAGTAGCTCGCCCTCAGCTTATTATAGTGTAAACTGAAGGTACCGTATGATGTATATCGCATTATATAAGTACATCGTGTTAGGATTAATATAATGATAACAATAGAGGAAAACTGAACGAAGATGAGATGATGATGGAGCGCATATCAGCGCAGGATCGAAGGTGTCGGGCCAACAAAATGACGTTGAAATGTGCTGCCGGACAAAACTTTGCTTTCTTCCCTTAAGCTTATCTCAGAATAAATCTTGGACTACGCGTTTGTTCTTTCATGTGGCGATATTTCAAGAGTCAAATTAACCTTCATATGGTATCCACTCGCCTATCTTTCCATAAAAAATTACGGCGCCATTGGAAACATCCGGCAAGTCACGAAGGGTTCAAAGTTAGTTGGCGACTCGCAGGATCATACAAAAGAACGGTGGACTCATCGACGTGAGCGCCATCTGGTCCCAAGTGATGGATAATGAAACACTGGATGCAGGAAAGAATGTTATTTTGCAAAACAATCTGAAAACACAGTAAAAACAATCAAATTGATTTCAAGATCTTATTTGAATGTTTTTGTCAAAACCATGAAAGAAATATTGTAGCCAATGAAAAGATGGAAAAGGTCAAACTGAGTAAGCTTTGTCATGTGACTGACTCCAGGACTGACCAATCAGATCAGAATATTTTTTCTATGGTTTGACAAAAATATTCAAATAAAATTTTGAAATCAATAGATTATTTTTACACTGTTTTTACATTGTTTTGCAAAAGAGAATTCTTTCCTGTACCCAGTGAAATAGTACAATTTTTTTTTGTCTGAGTTTCACTAAAAGTGAAATGATCAAAAAAATTTGATGAAGATCTATGCAAGCGACACAACCTCTCTACGTGTCGCATCACGTTCCCTGGCCATATCACACTATTGGCAATCACTGCTGGCAGTGGAAGCTGTTTCCTTTGGAAAAATTAAAAAAGAAACATGTTATGCAACTTCCATGACATGTTTCCTTGAGAAATACATAAGCATTTTCTGAGTGTAAAAGTTAAGAAAAACTTCACCTAT
>QLON01004905.1:0-18260 GCA_003313675.1 Termitomyces heimii
TCATCAAACTTCTTACTAGCTAAATCATGAAAACAAACTTCTTTATTGATCTTGAAGCTTTTGCCAGACCTTAGAAAATGAATCACTTTTAACAAGAGTTCTATTAGTAATTCACATAGCCCATAACCTAGAGATCATGTGAATATGACTGTGACTGTGATATCAGTCACATCAGTTACATGACTTGACTTTCAAATATTTTCTATTAATAAGCAAAGTGACTTTGTAAACTTATTTTCTTTAGATCTTCCTCTGCCAGATTAGCACTCATTATTTATATCTATATTATCTTTATTAATATAACTTTGGATCTCCCTCTGCCAGCTGTGTGACTAATTCATAGCCTTTAGAGGTTGTTCTTACAGATAAGGAGGCAAGAGTCTCCAATGATGGGAAGATTTTGGAGGCAAATGCCCATATAATAATAGCAGTATTGGCTAGTGTAGCCAGGTTATGGAGTGTAGCAGCAAGAGATGGGGAAGTTTATAAAGGTGAATAATGAGTTGTATAAGAACTATGATCTCTATAGAGTGCCACAACTGTCAAGGAATCATCCATTTGAAGATCTCTTAGCCCATGTTTCCTTCTAATTTTTAAGCTTTTTCACTTTAATTCACCTGCCATCAAGTGCTTTTATTAAACTCCTTACTAACTAAACCATGAAAACAAACTTCTTCATTGGTTAGGAGTTAATACTAGACTATGATATTAGTAACATCAGTTACAAAGTATAACATCAGCATGACAATGTCACATGTGACAGTCATGTGACTCAACCTCAGAATATTTTCTATTAATAGGCAGAGTAAATCTTTAAACTTGTTCTTTTTGGATTTCTCTTTGCCAAGTCAGCACCTTATCATTTGTACCTATTTTACCTTTATTAATACATCTTTGGATTTCTCTCTGCCAACTATGTAACTGAGCCACAGCCTCCAGAGGTTGCTCTTACAATGAGGGCCATGATGCACTGTTAGAACTATATATTCTAAATTTGGAAATAACTGTTGGAGAATGAGACAGTGTAGCACCCCTCAACATTCTGCTGTGGCTGATGTAGCTTGATGAATATAGCCAAGTCAAACTGAAACTGGTACTAGCACTAGTAGTGGAGCATCTGTTTAACCTGGAGCAATTAGCACAATATATGCTGATCTTTGGCCAGCCTGGCCTTAATAATGCATACTTTAGATTAACATTTGATTATGCTTATAGAATTTACTAGTGCACTTTATTTGGGTTTGCCCTAGTGCATGCATTGAGTGCCTTATATGGAAGGAAGCCAATTATTAACTGGCAACTAGTACTAGTCATAGCAAGATCTAGAATGTATTAAGAAGCTGTTGAAGCCTATAATACAAAGCTCAGGAGCCATTGAAGCCTGTGTTAGGGTCCAGTATAGCCCTTTATTGAGTCTATAGTGATGAGCATCAGGCTGTTAATTTTAGTGATGCTGATGCATTTTGCATTATGCTGCAGAATAAGGTTTCTGTAAAATGGGTGGACCATGAATATACATATAGCATGATTTATTTGGAGCATCAATTTTAGAGATTATTGATGTTAATGGACATTTATATAAAAGTGGATGATGACTGATGAGCAATAGTAGCTTGCTATGGTATTCCCCTGGCTATTCCTCAATGAAATTGCTGGCAACAGGCATTGGCTGAGGACTGATTATGTCTCCTCCACAAACAATGGGAGGAGAATACTAAGCAAATCAATCTAGAAGCTACTGACTTCTACTATTATGTGGGTGAAGATCTATATTGAGACTACTAGAGACTGCAAGCTTTGGTGGAGGCACATGAAGACTCAATTGCTTTCACTCCAAGAGCTAGCTCTAATTAGCTAGCAGCCCTCATGAGAGGAGTGACCAAGCCATTGGTGCTGACACCATCAGATCACAGACCAGTTGCATTGCCTACTGTAACTAACATTGCAATGGACATGAAAATAAAATTACAACTGGTGGATACTGCAAGTCCCATACAGGAGTTTGGGGTGACTGACATCAAGGAGGGGCAAGTAAGCCCTTGATTTATTTGAATTTTGACATTGAACATGATGAGCACAAGGATGCTCCCTCAACAATTGAACTGTAGCATAACAGTTCACAATTGCAATCTTCTCTACCTGCAGTATGTCCTGTGGATGTAATACCTTACACCAATAACCTGAATTGTCATGACTCTTCAGACTGCCAACCCAGCAGGCAAGATACTGTGTGCAAAGAAAAAAAAAACAAAAAAACAAAACAAAAATGGGATATATTTCCTTTTCATGTAGACTACTAAGTGGTCTAAAGAGGGGGTGTGTAATGATGGTAGCACTAATGTGCTTTATTCCTGCTGTAATATTTTTTATTTTTATTATTACATTTTCTGTGTACCTAATGCACATGTAAATAGTTATTATTTGGCTGCTTAGCAATTAGCTAAGCAGTCTTAATCTTGTCTTATACATGTAGATAGAAATCCAGTTTTTAAATATATTCTATTCTGCATGCTAAGGCACATTGAGCTTATAACACTGTGTCGAGGAGATTGACTGACAACTCCGGCAACACTCCAAGTAACCTTCACGTCAAAAGTATTTGTCTTAAACACACATATTTTACTTTGATTCACATTTTTCAAATACTTCTTATGTATCTTACTCATTAACCCTACTCCACATGTTTCATTAGTACAACCTGTTAACTACACGTCGTCACCTGGAGTCAAAATCATCTTCAATTATTGATTCCAGGTGAGTACTTACTATATATTTTCTTTTATCCATACTTACAAAATCATCTTCGATTATTGACTCCAGATATATTGTGTTATATATTCGTACACGAATACATCTTATTATGCGATATGTTGCGTCCACACTGTTACATACAGTTTCTCTATAATCCTTTTCTGGTAGTTCTATAGTATCTTCTTCTTCATGCAACTAGAATGCAGAGGTTATTCACTATCATTTCCCTTCACATACATCACACATGGCCCTGACATGGCCTTCCATTGTTATCGACAGTATTTATATGAACGCTACACTACGGACACCCTCAGTTAATTAACACATTAAACTGAGGATTATAAACTTATATTGTCTATCAGATCATATTGAAGCACCTAGTTCTGACAGCAAGTACTTACCTTTCTATACAAACGTCGTCTCACACTGCACTTGCAGCGCCGTCCGCGTCACGTGTCGCGTTTGAGATCCCCTGCCACCATCCATACTCAACTTTATTCCATTCTACACTATTTACTTTACTCCTACCTCTACAGTCCCTCGTAGTCAGCTTGAGCTTTCGGCCCACTTCCCTCGGGAGTGGGCTCCCGACGCTCGAGAACCTTCCAGGACAAAAAAAAATACAATTTCTTTCTGCAAACACGCGATCGATTTCGCGCTTAGTTTTCATTCATCTACTCTACTATATTCTGATGCATTTCATCGAAATTCCTCTCCTTGATTCTGTTCTCTTTTTACGCTATCCTCACTGACTCAGCAGCTCTGAATTAACGAGCAAGAATTATAACGACACATGATATAGGTCACGTGGAAATTTGATAGGTCTGTGAACAATATTTTTCAAGACAAGATTGATTTTGCTCGACTTTTCATCATACCTTAATCTATAATCTATTCTTGGAATGAGTGGCAGAAGTCTAGTTATCACCTAAAATAACTTATATTTGTATCGCTAGCATCCAGAGGTCAGTATCATCTATAGGAAAGTTCCTTCCCATTGTTTCCATTCGAGAAGATGGGACCACCAGAGTGAAAGACAAAAATTATAGACGCAATGAGATAACTACACTGGACAGTTGTGTCATGTTACACACGTTAGCACTAGCATACAGTGTCGACGTACTTAGAATACCTTTTTCTTAGTTTGATTCATTCCATTCTAAGTACGTTGTACAATATCCGATACAATATATTCCATTCTAGATTCTCTCTTCGTGCCGCACTGTAATCTAAGGGCAAGAGACTAACATCCAGATCAATGTGACACTAACCATCCTTGACCTCTTCATACCTTGGAAGTGACACACAGCTGGCACCCATGATGCATTTTGCCACGATATTAGCCATATCGCGCCCTTCAAAATAGGCTCCATGCAAATATCCTGAGAGATAAACACAACACTCATCAATCTCGTTCAATTTCAAGAGGAATTACGGACCATAATAATCTCGACTGGTCGCTTCCCCAGCAAAGAAAAGTCTCCCTATATTCGTCCTGATATTGGCATGATGTTGCTCATCAAAAGTGGGAGGCCAATTTGAGTATGAGCCACGGTACAGCGGGTCATTGAACCATCGATGGAACTTGAAGGCTAGAGGCTCCGGAATCGTAACGTTGGGATACATAGTTCGCAGAATGCTCATAACCTCTGCCTTGATCTCTTCGTCGGATAAGGCTTCAACTCTCTCTGAGTAATCACCCTGGTACTTGCGGGTGAGGAAGCATTCCTAACTTCTCGAGAACACTACTTACAGTGACTGTTACAGAAATGATTCCACATCCAGGGAAAAAGCTCTCCATATCAAGGCTTTGCCACACAGGGTATCGTCCACGTTCAGGGTCTGCATAAAGAGCGAACTGCACGTCGTCACAGAATAAGCTTCTGTTAGTGGCATTAGGATTAGGTTACAACCTCGGTGTCAAACCAGAATTTCTGCGGAAACTGGAGAAGTATTCTCGTGTAAGTTCCCATCGTCATACTTGCAAGAGCTTCCCTCTTGTAATCTAGATAATCACTTAGTCCTTACCATCGCCGAGTGCGCGCAGACTCACCGGGAAAATCTGGTTCGAACTTGACGTCACCCATCTTAAGCACACCGAGGCTGAAGGTACAGATAGCATAATCTGCAGAAATAGACGTGTTATCGTCGAAGATAGCCTTGACGCCTGTAGCCGACCATTCGACGGACTTGACGGAGGCGTGCAACCGAAGTTGACCTTGTTTGAGGAAAGATGTTGCTTCCTGCTGAATGAATGTCTTAAAGCCACGTTGATCGATACTTAGTGAATCATCGTCGGAGAATCCACCTGCGGCTGATTCGAAAGTCATATTGTAATTCTGGTATGAGAATATATATATAAAATCGTCCTCAGCTCGCTTGTCGGTAACTCACCCGTGCAGTAGCGATCCCAGAAGATTGTAGTGGAGTCTGAGCATATTCCCAATCAAACTACAAGACATAATCAATTAGATGAAAATCAATAATTTCGTTGTAAAGTGCTTTTACATTCCAATATTCAGCGGCCCTTTCATGAGCATCGCGAGGTATCTTTCCAATGAAGTCGTATGTGCTTCTGCCTGTTAGATCCACCAAGTTGTTGGCTAATCGTTCACCTAGGGAAAAAGTAGCATGGAAACGACTGCTGGAGAAACAAGTTGCAAAAACGCACCACTGTAGTTGACGAAGGCATCAAAATTATCTACAGCTGCATTGAAAACGTCCATGAAATCCACTTGACCTGTTTCATCAAATGTCGCTATGGTCAAAGAGATTAGCCCAGGACATATCAAGAGAAACGAGACCTACTTATATTACTGAAGAAGTGGCTGATCTGGGTTTTGAGTCCATATTTTTTCGCCAATACCAAGATGGGATTGATTGGCCCATCGTCCGTTTGCGTCCCCTGTATCCAATTCGCCCCAAGCTCAACTACGTACTCGCCAAGGGTCGTGCTCTGCAAGCGACCACCAAGCTCCTCCCTGGCTTCAACCAGTACAAAATCATCAATTCCCTGAGCGTGAAGTGTGCGAGCAGCGATGACTCCTGCCACTCCACCTCCTAAGACCAGAACTTTTGTTATGGAGCCAGTCTCAACCTCTTGACACGGAAGGGCGGAACCATATGAGACGCGGGAGCTAGTTAAAAGATGGAAAAGGATGAGATGTTTGAGATGAAGACTCGGACGCATATTCGCAGCTTAGAAGTTATCTGAAAATGTACGGCCTAACAAATGCATTTATACCTTGTTCGTGTGTCAAATTAGCTGAGAGCCTCCTGTCTTGAAAGCGAATGAAGAAGGAGCGAGGAACGCCTCATGCCATAAACTCAGGTCATCATAAAGATTGCAAGTACCCTTATCCATTACAAGAATTATGCAAGATGTTGCAGGTATGGTATTGGGCATCGCGAGTGTGGATATAATTTGTATGTAACGCTAAGCGTTGACGGCAGGTGACGTGACACGACAGTTTAAGTTCCGACAGGGGTAATCTAGATAAGGGTACCAATATGCAGTCGATGTAGTAAACGACTGAGGGTGTTCGGTCTCGGTCTCCGATCAATATTTCTTGGAAATATACAGTTCCTTTTCCTCCACAAATTTCCCTCTTTGCGACATAGGTAGGACACGTGATAGGCTCACAAGTCAACGACGCGTACCCCGCGATCCCTCTGGTCCAATAGATGTATTTATAATAAGTAGGTCTGTTGATATAGAGTCCATGCTGGAATATCGGGCTAACCGATTGGAGATTGTTGAGTGAAAGGGGAGAGCAGGATGGGTCCTATGGAAGGAGGTCAATGATCGGACAGGTAATGACGAGCTTCACGGCGTTAGTCGCTGCCACGCAAACATGGGGCGGAACAGCCACTGTCGTGTAGAGTGTGTCAACAACCCGATTATCTGTTCTACAACCTCCATCAAAAGGCATTTGACGCTCTTTTACTCTGTTCTTATGCTGGGATATTTTTCTGCTACGGACAGTTATACCTCAAGTTTCTTAGACTACAGTGTATGCTCTGCTCTCAAAATCAGTACTTTGATGAGCTCTGGATCTTGACAGGCAATCCTTGTCCTTGCGATCT
This sequence comes from Termitomyces heimii, assembly GCA_003313675.1. Taxonomy (NCBI): domain Eukaryota; kingdom Fungi; phylum Basidiomycota; class Agaricomycetes; order Agaricales; family Lyophyllaceae; genus Termitomyces; species Termitomyces heimii. The sequence goes on from QLON01004905.1 coordinate 6,838, forward strand.
CTGCCGGCAGTTGATGCATAGTAGAACTTCCAGTCGTTCACTGACAAGGACGTAAGCTATTGTTGATCGACCGGCTTATGGTGTTTGTAGAAAAAATTGATGTCTAAGCGTTGAAGCTCGTTACGATACTTCTGTAATCCCTCATTTAAACCAATGATTCGCCGAAAATGGTCAAATGCAAATGCAATAGTTGATATCAATTTGCGTCTTCTACACTATACACAACACATGGCAACTATCAGGAGTTATCAAATCTGTCTGTATGCTTAAGATATGTTATGTTCATATTACTTCTTAGTACTTCATCTTCCTCAGCGTGCTTAGTCATTTGGTTGCTTAACAGTTCACATCACTCAACTTCCTCAGTCTGTTCTCATGCAGAGGCATGGATTTTCATTGTTACCACTAGTGGTTCCTAGTCTTGGACCAGCAGGCTATGGGCATCCTTTGGGGATAGCCAAGCACATTACTTTACTGAGCCATGGGATAACTCATCATAGCTCTCTGTACCTATCTGTCTCTGGGTTTTAATTGTTTGCCTTTGCACATGCAGGGTAATTGTCACTTTGGGTAATAGTAGAAATTTCTGGAAAAACACATATTAGCAACATATTATGTGATTTCCAACAAGTGTTTGTCAAGGGAAGGTACAAGTGTAATTTGAAAAATACCATAATGTCACAGAACCATCATTCTAGAGGTCATGCAGCCCTTATTCAACTGATAATTTTACTTTATTTTAGAGGGGAACAAGAAGCAGGCAAGGAGCAAGCAAGGCTAGCAGAGAGTTGGACATTGCTAAAGAAGTTTACAGTTGTTTGGGGAATAGGCCAGGAAAACACTGCTATTGTTCAAACTAAGGATATACTATCCTGCAGGTTGCCTTTATAGACTAGATTGGTAGCTTTGCTACTACTAGTAGTGTTTAATTAATTGGGCCCTGATATGTAAAGGAGTATGACTAATAATAATTGATGCTGAGTAAGGTTTATGCATCAATACATCTGTCTCAATAATAAGATATAACAAAGCTGCTTCTGCTAAAAACTGTATGCAACTAACATAGTTAAAACTACTTTGAAAAGCCTATTCTAGATTATATTAGATCATTCTTATTGGTGGCCTAAGTGTTGAAAAATCAGCTTATCAGTATCTTGATTTAAATCCATATCTAAATTAATCCTGTGGCTGTGCCAGATCTCCAGAATTCAGCAGATTTGTTTTAAGTAATTAAGAAGCAGTGCTGATGGAGTAATGCTACTATCATTAATGACATATCAAATATAGCAGATGATAAGATTATTTGTTACTAAATTGAGTTGTGGCTATGCACATGACATCAAATTAGTACCACACTTCAACAATAAAACATGTATATTTCAATGAGAATATATATAAACCTCTATATGTTGAATATTATTAGAATTGCTTAATTATTCCACATATAAAAAATTGTTCAAGGGCAATCCATGACAAACTGACAGAGCTATCAGGAATTTTATGGGGAAAGGCTTTAGCTACTGATGAAAATTGGGCAGGCTTCAGTAAAATGCTTGTTAATTGTGTTTAGTATTTTATAAAGTAGCTAATTGATTTATATTAATTAAGAGAAATTCAGAAGCATTTTGAGGGAGATATTGATGATCTACAGAATTAAAGCATTAAAATCAATGAAGAAACATTTTTAAGCAATGGAAATTGAGTACAAGCCTTTGAAATGAGACTATATATTATGCAAGGAAAAAAAAGCATAAATAAAGAAAAATTCTGTAATAAGAAACAAGAAACTGATTGCTCACACTCAGAATTTCCAGAAAGTAGATATCTTAGGCTCAAGGCAAAAATTTACTCTAAGTTACTAGTTTTATATACACTATTTGAATCTTTATTTAGTATAACTAAAATTGCTTAAAGTAAAATCAATAAACTTTATTATAGCTTCTATATTTAATAAAAGTGTTTAAAAAGTGTAATATTAGCTTTAAAACTAGTAAAATCATGTTATTTATAATTACCTTTATTTAAACTAATTTAAATAACTTATTTTTGCATTAATATTATCATTAATCATTAATATTTATTAACAAAATAAGCTAAAGAAGTCTAGGAATTTTAGGTGTAAGTTATTATTTCAAGATTTCAATAAGTAAAAGATTCTTGATATTATGTTAGAAACCACTAATCCAGGAGCTCACTTTAAAGTGTATAACTACTAATTAGAGGTTTTAGAAAGGTAAGTGCTTTAAAGAGTACAATTGAATAAGTTTCAATGTAGTTCAAAGTAGTCCAAAGTTAGAAAAAGCATTGAATGAAATAAAAATGAAAAGAAATGTGGAATAATCAAGTAAAAAAATCAAAATCAAAAATAAGCATATTGAAACTGAGTAAAGAGAATAAACTGAGAAAAATAAAAAAACTATGTAATATCACAACTAAGAAATAATTATGCATCTAATATACTATATATTAGTCAAACTTAATTAGAATGTAGAGAATCCAGAGTTGTTAGAATAATAAATGCATATTAGAAATTTGACAAAGCTATGACATTAATTTTTAATAGCTAATTCAATAATTTTAGACTTACTAATACAACTCAATAAACAACTCCAAGCTAATTAAGCTATTTCATGCAATAGAATAAATAATTATGAGATTGTATTTATATGATATAATTCAAGTTTTAACTATCTACTTTAATCATTAAATCATGCAGAATTGTAATTAGTATATGCTAAGTGTTCTTGTAGCAGTTTATTATATTCAAAACTTCTATATGTATGATATTATATTCTTATACTAAGGAGTTTGTTATAACTTACTCACATCATCCAAAGTAGAGCCATACTAATCTTTACTTTTTCACTCTTTAGTTTTTAACATTACTGATCTGAATTACTGAAATTCTCTGAATAAACTGTGACTCCTGCATTTCCAAGATAACTTCAGGCTCCTTACACTACTACAAGATTACTTTTAACACTATATAAGCATTACTCTACATAATTATCCTGTAAACTCAATTTTTACATAATTGTTTTACTGCTCAATTTTGCTAATACTCAATTATCCCTGACACATAATCACTTCTAAAGTCTGAAATACTCCATAAATACTTAGGTAAGGCCCTCAGTAGTTAATATAGTAGTTTTAATATTGCACTCAGTTTTATTCAGTTTAATTTCATTTTATCTCTTTTTATTTCTGCTAGTCTCTTATACTCTGCATTTATTCCAAATCTATTCAATTACTTCTGATTCCACTTCTTTAACTTATTTTTCTCCATCTTATCCTATCTTGATTATCTACATTTTTTCTCAAAGTTTTTTAAATTCTTTTTCAATTTTCTCTTCCTTCTTGATTCTACTTAACTCTAATTTTTGAAACATCACTAGTCTTATTTTCTTCTTCTTTGTTTTTTGCCTATTTTTCTAGCTATTTTTCTATTTAATTCCTTTTCCATTTTTACTTCATCTCCACCTTTCATTCATCTTTCTTTGCTTTTGAAGTTTTAAAAACTAGTTTTAATTAGAAATCATAAAAAGTATTAGCATTTATTATATTGTTTTTATTCTGCCTTATATTAGTTTGAGATATACAGAAATAACAGCCTATTAATGCATCTGAAAAATGCATGCTTCTATAATAGTATTTTAAACTAATGCCAAGTTTTGCTATGCAAGCATTGTAAAATCTTTTATACTTTTACTTTCTAATATAATAAAGCCAGATCTAATCTTTTTTATTATTGAAAATATATATTAACTATTCAATTGAAATAGTACATACTTAGTAAACTCCAAAATATTTACATTAATTGCAAACTTAGTCAAGTTAATACATTAAACCCAATCTCATTAATTAAGTCAAACAACTATTTTTAGAATCTAGCAAATATTACAGTTAGCCTGTTTAATCTGCTCATTTATTTGTGAGTGGAAGAAAGTAGACATTAGAAGCTTAGCTCCTAGTAGCTTGTTGAGTTTATGCTATTGTTTTAATGTAAATGTAAATTATAATCACTTATAGTTGAGCTAGAGAGGCTATGTAGCTTTATTATTTCTTATAAATAGATTCATAACAGTTGCAATGCTATTATAATTATATGCACTAGTATTAAATATACTATGCTAGTTATACAATAAATTATAACTTTGAGGTAATTGTAGCTATAAACTCTAAAAATGAACCTTTGAAGTCTATCCTAATTGAATTCTTAAAATTTGCAGGAAATATAAATTATTTGCTAAAAATTGAAGAAAGTATGTCAAGAAACAGAGATAGAGAAGACTGAAGACTGGCAAAACTAAATAAAGAAAATTGAGGCACAGATAATATAAATAACAATAGTATTAGTGATAGTAATATTAAGGCTAGCTACTTTATGAACAAATTCTTGCTATGTATCTAACAAGTATTTTAAGTAGTGGGAGCAATTATATAGTGAAGGTAATTATATAATAGCAGAATAGTGTGAAGTGATTTTCTGAAATGTTATGTGCAAAGGTATCAGAAGTGATTATCTAAGAGTGAAGGCATTTAGGAAGAAGTGGAGATGGTGGAAGCTTATTTTGAAAAATATGAATGAATTGTAACAAGTGATTAGCTACTTACAGTCAGCTATAAATGCCAATAATAGAGATACTTAGCTATATATTTGGTGCTAAAGTGCTTTAATACTATATAATCTTGATTAAGAATCTGGATAATTAACAGATAATCTTAAAGTATGGATAATATCTTGGTATCAATAAAATTCTTGATTAAAATCAAGTTATTCTGCACTTAGAAGGCATTATAGTTTTTTAGGTGCTTCAACACTTTAAAGAACAAGATATTATTTTTGTACTCTGCATTTATATATTAATGCAAAGTTTCATGGATAAAATTGTAGGGAGTGCAAGTTATTTGCTGATATTAATGCATTACTCAGCCAAACATTTATATTCTCCTTAGCTGTAAATGAAGAAGAAGTTATAGAAAGAAGGCCTTCTTGCATTTCTCTAACTCCCACACTTATAGCACTATGTAACATAATATCATTCTTTACTCATTTTAAAGCATTTTGAAGTATTGCATGTGCTAAGCACCTGGAATTTATTTTCACACTAAATCTTCCATAGACACTATTTAATCCAGGAAAAATTCAATATTATACAGTTAACATTATAATATAATCAATAATAATGAGAACTTTTTAATCAAAGTTCATATACTTATTATAGGCAGAAGTTAAAGTCAATGCTACTTGATTTAAAAAGAATGTAACAGATTGTTACTGAGTCTTTTATGCATGAGTTAAAAAGTTAGAACTTGCTTATTGATCTGGTTACAAAATGCAATAAAAAACATTAATGTTACATTATATAACTTCAAAATTAATAGTAGAAAAATTGATAATTATAATAAATAATAAATATATTTAATAATTAATATTGGGCTATAATGCATGCTATTATATGAGGTTACAGAGCATTAAAACTAAATAATCCTGGAATTATTATAAAGTATGCCAAGTAATCTTGCAACTACTTGCATACTGCTAAAAAGAGGCAGTAGCAATCATAGCATACATGCTCAATTCAGTATTGAGCTTAAAGCCTCTAGAAAAAATATTGCACAAGATCTGGATAGCAACTAAGCCAAATATATTGTACTTCCTTCTATTCAAAAAGATTAAAAGTATTTAGAATTTTGATTCAATTATGTAAAATACTATAGTATATAGCTACAGATTGCATATAAGCTTATATAGTTTGAATTAAAAATAACAGAGTAATGGCTATTTTAAAATATTCACTTAATGAGACAGTTTTTTGAGCATTTTTAATTTTGATATCTGGTACTTTATATATTCTCCATTTGCCTTAATAACTCTTTTTGTCATGCTTTCTATAAGACTTTAACATATGTCTTGTAATATTTTATCCTACTTTTTAGCAACCTTCTTCTATAATTTATATATACTATGAGGTTTTTTATAATACTTAAGCTGTTTTTTGAAGTATTTTCAGAAGTATTCAATAAAATTGAAGAAATTAAGATATTAGTCTAGCCATTAGTGTAAGAGTAACCTCTGGAGGCTGTGGCTCAGTCACACAGCTGGCAGAGGGAAATCCAAAGATATATTAATAAAGGTAATATAGATACAAATAATAAAGTGCTAACCTAGTAGAGGAAGATCTAAAGAGAATAAGTTTAAGAAGCCACTCTGCCTATTGATAAAAAAATATGCTGAGGTCAAGTCACATGACTGTCACATGTCACATCATGGTGTGACATCATCACACAATGTGACTGATTAACCTCTTTATAGTCATATAGTCACCAGATCATAGAGCTATGTAAATGAGAGAAAAATTAAAAAACAACAAAAAAAAGTAGAGAAAAAACAGGAAACTGAAGATGTAGTTAGAGTATTAGGAGAAAGTGGAGTAGTAATATATAAAAGGAAAAATGAGAGAAAGAGTAATAAAGTTGATATCAAGTGAAAAGAAGTTAAGACAAAGGAGAAAAGGAATTAAACTAAATTAAAGATAAAGAAAAGAAAGAGAAAGGGAGAAAAAATGGAAATAGAGTGGAATAGAATGGAAATAAAAGTAGCATAAAGGAAATTAAAAGAGAAAGATGAAGATTTAAGAAAAATAAAGAAGAGACTTGAGGAACTTAAAGTAGATTGAAAAGAATTGAAATGAGAGCAAAAAGTAAAAATAAAACAATAAAAACAAGACAGAGAAAATTTAAACAGTGTGACACAAAACAAAATGGAGACAAGAGAGATAAAAGGAGATAAATTGAGTAGAATGAAGAACAAGAAACAAGGGGATTAATTAGGCAATATAGATAATATCAAGACTACCAACTAGCTATATAGAAGCTTTCCTATATAGTTCAAGCAGTAAGACCTATGGTATTTGTGTAATTCAACACTGTCTAAAATCAGAATCTCTGAGGAGCAGTCCAGAAATTTAATCAGATATTCTAATTCATCCTTGACCATTGAAGTGACTTTACAAACCATCATAGAGTTACACTCATGTTTTAGCACTTGATTTGTAAGTTAATACTAGAAGAAGGCTGAAAATCCAGCAGCATCCAAGCTATAACAGCTCTTTCAGTCCATGTAGAGCATCCAACGCTCGGACACGTGTCTAATTAATCATCAGGTTGCAGGTGAAGAAACTCGAGGCATGTAATTACACTGACCTCAAGTGCATACAGGTGGGAGTCATGTGAATCTGGTGATAGTTCACGAATTGCTTTCACAAGGCTATAAAGATAGTCCTAAGTCATCAGCAGTCAGTCTCCTTAAAGAGCACGGAAATCATGTGAGAAACACCTTGTTCCTGCCAGATGGACCCACGGATGTCCAAATTCTTTCAGCAAGTATGTCTAGTGGTTCATAACCAACTAAGTAGCAAAATTATCACATTATTCTCAGCCAATGTATCAACGACTGATGCTCACCAAAAGAAGGATTGTCGTCGCGGCCAACATAACACTAGTCAAAGACTGATTCAATTCTGATTGGCTTAAGATCAGAGAATGATACATACAAATGCCTGTAACAGAGGTTTGAGTACTACTCAGATTCCTTTTGGGAGGGACGCACTCCTTGCACTATCATTGTCTCTCGATTTGCATTCATGCCGTATACGTCGAGAATTTCCATAGTGTAACCATCCTTGGGGGTTATAAGCATTCAGACAAACATGCAAGTATCTTCGTACCTTCTCCCGGTAATCTGATAGTACGTGTATTCAGACTACTTATTCAGAACGTATATAGCACTTGCGAATGGAAAAGTACATACCCAAGTAATCGCGTGCTTCAGCCACGTATGCAGGATCTATGGTATAAGCAATGCCTTCGGTATTTCTTATCAATAATCAGAACTAATAATGAGTAGATTAGACAGACCCCATACAATGTCGTCATCAGGAAACGGATCCTAGTATTCAAAGTTGTTTACAGTGTGAATTATAATGTTGAGAAGCTTACGGAATTTGCAAATTTATACCAATCTTCCTTATGAACCAAAGTGACGACTCTTCCTGGACTCTGTACCACAAATGAGATGTAAAGAAATGAGCAAGTTGTATTAAAAGTTCCTGACTTCAGGGGTTCCTCTATGATCATGAGATTTCTGTGCAAATCGGCGAACGTAACCTTTCAAGAAGCCAGGGACTCCCGGAGGACGCGTCTCAAATCAGATTGTAAGAGAAAAGCTTGGGATGAATACCTTTCGCGATAGTGTGAGGCGGTGGCTGTCAACATTAAAAAAATGATTGACCAGTTTAGTCGATTGATTGGTATCTGGGCGTGCAGACGTACTTTAAAAATGAGGGATCCATAGCCAAAAACAACAAATGGGGCTGACATAGTAGTTGAGTAATTACGAGCCTTCGCAGCGTTAGTCGCTACCGCGCAGCCGTGGGGTGGAACAGCCGCTGGCGTGTTGGCGATTTGTCTGTGCTGATTATTTGATCGCCGTGCTGACTCAACAACGCGATTATCTCGGATTGTATGAAGCTCCATCGAATAAAGGCTTTCACACTCTTTTGTTCCGATGTTCTTATGCCAGGATATTTTTAAACTACGGACTGTTGTATCTCAGATATTGCTTGACGTCCTTGGTAAAAATTGTAGTGTATGCTCTGCTCTCGAATTCAATACTTTCATGAACTCTGGATTTTGAGTGGCGAATTTCGTCCTTTCAATTTCTGCCGGCGCTTAATCGATAGTAAAATTCCAGTCCAGCTTTAATTACCTCTTTTCTTTTCATCGGTTCATCCATGTGGCCTGTGTATTACCACTGTGGAGCAATTGTATAGATACTACACGAGGGAGCTCTGGATTTTTTCTCACACTCCACGGTCAATATATTCAGTACTTGGTGGCTGCTATGAAGTATTATGCAACAGCGGATTTTTGCTTTAAGACATAATTTATGTCTTCTGTATGATCTTACAAGTCAACATCGAATCTTACTGTTGTCGAGTCAATCGTATTCAGGAGCCCACAAAAGACATAGCCTAACGTTATTTGACTGGCCTATGGCGTTTGTAGACAGAAGGAAGCGCAAAGTATGTCTGAGTGTTCAAGCTTACTACAGTACTTCCGTAATCCCTCATTTAAAAAAATTATTAGCTGAGAATTGTCAAATGCAAATGTACAGTCATTATCAATCTGTGTATGCTGCACCAAACACAGCAAATACTAACTGAAAGGAGCTCGAACCTTATGAAATCTGTTTATATGCTTAAGATAGGGATGCTGTGGTGAATGACGAGATCCGCGATGTGGCTCGGTGACCGTCACTGTAACAACCGACATATATGTGGTGCTGTGCATTTAGTCAGCGCTACTTTTGCACAAGCGACCAAATAATTCGGGTTAAAATTCAGAATGCTGGTTTGGTGGGGTCGGTGCATTGCCCAGTGCTCAGTACATATGTGAATTGGTGAAAATCACGATCAATTACATTTTTAATTTGTTTTTCCACATGGCTCATCGTAAGGAGGAAAAATCACCAGGCTGCTGCAACTCGTGAAGGACAATCTAAACGGTCTCTGGTCCACTATTGAAGCTACTTCTGCTGATTTCTGGCCAATTGGGGCTAACAAAAACATGTACCTCCGTATCTTGGGAATGTTGGAAATGGGGTTTGATCTGAAAAGATGCAATTTGGTAAGAACACTTAAATAGATAAAGTCTCGCTTTGTTATATTGATTGTACAACTAAGTTCTACAGCACCATACTATCACTACCCATGTAGCTCGGATTATCTCGGGAGTCAGACAAATAGCTCTAGCGCTTCTTATTGTAAGTCGAGATGTGGTCTCGTTGTCAAGTTTGACGCAGCATAATAGCGGAACTATAATGTATTCGTCGTACAGTCAAACAATGATAGTAATCTGGAGTCAATATCGAGAGATGCTACGACTCCAGGGTGCGACATGATATCTATAGGCATAAATATGATTATATGTCATAATATTGTAATAAGAACATCATAATGAAACAATGAAAACATACGTGTATGTGAAGTAAGAATGATGTCATAATTGAAGAGCCGGAGCTACGCGTCATATTCTTCAACAAAGTTCCCTCGTCGAGGATGTTCGAGACGTTGTCGCGCTTGCTGATTTCATGGCAAAGCAGGGTTTTAATTTCCGTTGAAAGTCCCACGACCGTGTACCCATCCTCCTATTGTACCATATACTACCCTACTCACATACCAATCATACCAATCTTCATCGACGCTTTGTCCGACTCCAGAAGCTGTTAGAGCGGAGCTTGAAGTGGTGAGTGTGACAAATTTGTGACGTCCGGCTGAAGGGGATAGATAGTCCGAGCTACAGGGGGTAGTGATTGTACACCACCCTGTCGCCCACCACAACCAACTCCACGGGCCTTCCCATCACCTGTCACAGCACTCCGGCAAACGGATGCCTCTGACGAAATCATATTAAGGTTTGAACCGAAGTTGCCTAGTTCACAGTCGGAGTAACAGTGGCAGGTCAAGTCGCACGGTCTCGCTTATTCTTTGGACCCATAACGGACACCTGGGCATGGTAAGGAGTTGAACCTTGTTTCCTCTCTTTGTCGCGAGGGCTGCACCGGCAGCAAACAGTATTTCTACTTAAATGTCCAATTTTGCCTCAGAATCTCGTTCTTCCCAATATCAGGGATGCCATGTATATATTTTACACCTCGGCTCTTCCCTTATTCTTTGGACCGATCATGGGGAGAATAACAGGTGATGTACGCCAGGGTCTATTAATATAACTTTCGGTATCGTGCCGGCGGTGACGGGGACCAGCGGCAACCTGATGATTCGTTTCCCGTTTTCTTCATAGAAGAGAAACCTGATACGGAGTATGTTTTGCCCATATATATGAGGGACTCCACGACAGAACTATATATAAATATTACGAATCTCCGGTTAATCTTTCTTTATTTTATTTGAGGTTTTCACAAGGAGGGCAGATATCCATGAAAAGTAATATTTGATTGTATGACAATGCATGATGGTGTGATGGGCTTGGGATAGGTGATGGATAGATAGAACGCGGCGACCTTTGGATAATGATGTTTGCCCGCCCTGTCCAATCTTGTCACATGGCATGGAAGGTGACGAAATGATTCTATAAAGGTCACACGAACGTCTTTAAGTCAGAGCGAGATTAAGTAAGAGGAGTTTTTGGACGGATGGACATGAATGGAGGGAGACGCCTACATGGAGAGGGAAATTAAATCTGGTGGGCTGTTCCAGAAGAGAAGCGAAAGGATGAACCTCTGTAATTCATCAGGAAGCTATGTGAGATGACGATAATCACAAGACCAGCGTTAATGTGGTTGGGTGTCACTGGCTTATGAATTGGAGGTATCGATTGGACCGTAATCGAATAGATTTGGA
>QLON01004916.1:0-41642 GCA_003313675.1 Termitomyces heimii
CAACAAGTGTTCACAAACACTGGGTGCAGGGAAGAATGCTCTTTTGCAAAACAATGTAAAAACAGAGTAAAAATAATCTAATTGATTTCAAAATTTTATTTGAATATTTTTGTCAAAACCATAGAAAAAATATTCTGACCTGATTGGTCAGTTCTGGAGTCACATGACAAGACTTATGTAATCATTAAGTCTTCTCGGTTTAACCTTTCCTATGGAAGGTCTTTTCATTGGCTACGATATTTCTTTCATGGTTTTGACAAAAACATTCAAATAAGATCTTGAAATTAATTTGATTGTTTTTACTGTGTTTTCAGATTGTTTTGCAAAAGAACATTGTTTCCTGCATCCAGTGAAAGAAACTCAATAATGTAAACATCATTTTCTTCTTGAGAAAAACACTAGAAACACGATTAATTTTAATTATCTGTATCTCAGGAATAATCGAAAGAAAAATTTTTCCTTTATCTCAAGGGAAATCATTGATTCAGCACGAATGCACTCAAACACAAGCCTATTGGACGTATCACGGATCGACTGTGGATGGCTGTAGCGGATCAAATGAATAATGTGCAACAATGTTGAGGGAGGAGAAGATCCGAAAATATGGGATTCATCATTCCGAACTTATCGACACCGTCCTTGATGATGTACGTTCTTAACGTTACGATTCCAGCCATCTAGATTGCTCCAAAAAATGACAACTCGCCTAGGAGATGAGGTGTTAGGCATTTGGTCTTACCAAACCCTACATCACCCTGAGAAAAGTGCAAATCCCCTATAGAAAGATTCGTCCAGGGACGAAGGCTAGCAGGCAAACCTTCGAACATCTGCTTGAAATCTCAGCAGTTCTGCCTCAAAAAAATGAGCGTAAACATACTTGAAAACTTTTGTTATCTATAACCGAGGTTTACAACTACTTTTGAAACCAAGGCACCAGAAGCGCACATCACAACTACCGCCGAACTCACGTCCAGGAACAGTCCTTGCACCATCGCTAGAAACCTTGGCTCTAAATTCTCTAGGCATATCCTGGGAGGGCCAGAATGCTGTGCAAACAGGGCTGTTTCACGTTCCGTTTGGCGAGCAACTCGGTCGAGGGCGCAGTACCAACGATGCCGGGCATGACTGATACCAGCGCTCACACCACGGATGTGCCTTATAAAATCCCCATCATGCGTAGATAATTCGATGGCTGCTATCAAACTCCGTGGATGTAACCTCAGTCAGAGTCACAAGAGTACCTAACCAGAAAATGTAAAATGAAAACTCTGTCAAGGTTATTGAGGGATAACTTTGATTGGCCAGCATGGTATGTCATCGTTACGTTTACTTAAGTCTCTCTTTCTTTCGATTTAAAATCACATTTGAATTATTTTTACCACATGATCCATCCAAAATGTGTTTCACGTTCTTACGAAACGTCTTATAGGTATAAACTTTATATACTTACGATTGCCCGGACCAGAATCGCTTTTCCACTCTTGTACTCCATGTATGATTGTATGATTGTTATTACGATTATAAGTTAATCACTTTTCCATCTTATACTCCAGTTGTATTACGAACGAATAAATACATCGTTATATCAATATCCTGCGACAAACTCGCCAAAAAGAGGGTACCATTCTGGCGGTCAAAGATGCAAGTATATCCCCAGGACATATTCTAGAAGTAGCTGACTAGTTGAGCTTTGATCACCAGATTAATTGGCTCTGGTAAGGGACTTTTACCGTCAAGAATTTCGACGACGGTACAGTCTCCGGCCTCGGTGCCCTCTACTCCAACCGAGGTAGAGATGTGACAGTTGGTCCGTCGGTCTATGATATTGACGTCATCAGTACCTACAAAACCGAAGACCAAAAAAGTAGGCGCCGCTTCCCGAAGGGTATGAAAGATTCAGCGCCATGGTGACATACTGCTGTTGGATGACAGAGAAAGACACAGGGTCACTGTAAGTGGCCCAACAAGCTGTCAGACTAATCTATGTCCCTGCATAGATGAATGTCGAATATATATACAGCCATATGTATAGACGCGCACCTTCAGTCAAGTATACACGGACTGATGAATATACTTATATCGTGTATTCTATATGTTGAGCAAACTATCTTAGGTTCTAACAACTGCCAGCGGTTATGAAGGTCCTATGCGCTTGTGCGAGTACATCTGAGTTCGGAAAAACAGGCTGTTGGAGAAGGGTCGCGGTACGTGATGCGCCAGGAGCACGTGTACCACGTGACTACTATGCCCGCAGAGGGAAAAAGATGAAGATGTTTTCCTCCTTCAGTTCGTTCATGTAAATATCGAAAAACAGAATATGTATTGTAATAACATATCACTCCCATTATCGATACACTTGAGCTGTGATGGGTGCCGGAACGCATGATAGTATGTGAACCAAGGGGGTAGCGGCATCTGCAAATAGACAACCCGACTCGAAGACATCGCGTATCGTCAGAAGTCGATAACCCCCACCTATCAGGAAGCGAATACATCCTGTAATATAAGAGTCAAAAGTTCTATGTAGAAAGGAGCTATAAGCTCAAATCGTCGCCAATATCTGAGAGAAGCATCCGAGGTCCACCTTCCTAAAATCTTGACAACATCTGGAGGTACTCGGGCTAGCAGGAGATACGTAGTGCCACCTATATGTAGACAGTGACCAGATATCAAAGGGAGGTTTTCTTGTTGAAAAAGTTTGTTGAGTGTCAAAAGGACTTTATACTGTGTGGAGAGGTCGACGTATACCATCTGAAGAGATGTATGAAGCTAGAGGGTTGTTCTTGACTGGAGAGCTGGTGTAAATGTTGATCCAAAGCTGAGATAGGATCTATGAAGCGTTGTCTAGTGAGAATGATGTCTTCTCCCATTACACCACCCATTTTTGTGTTCGGCAAATGTAGCAAACGAGAACCCGAAGTGGATGAGAGGTGACTCAGATCATTCCAAGTAGGAAATAAGGACGGATTGAACTTTTGCTCGCTAAGTGGAAGAACTTCTCCGAGTCTGTTCAACCTCAAAAGCATGCAACTGCTATAAAGTATATACACGTCTACAGAGAAGAGGAAGGATTTGTGTTCCGTTCCAAGGCTTGTAACATGTCCGATGCTACAGGTGGTCTTTTAGGTTTGATTGATGATGAAGGACGACCATTCTCCACTCCTTTTATCACATATTCGAGTTGTTGTCCGCCATGATAGGTAACGCCATTATGTATGTGCCAGGCTTGAATGCCATCGCATTTAGCCGATACACTTTCCTGCAATCTTTCCTGTGAATGAAGCTGGAAAATCGCATAGTAGTTGTTTCGATGCGGGAAGGGCATCCTTCAAAGAAATATTATTAAGTGTGCAATAGCGAAGGAACTGTTTTATAGATGCTGAGTATAACACCCTAGTTGATAATTTCAATGCTTCCTGTATGACTGCTTGTACATTTGTCGATTGTGTGATTTTGTAGGGATGAGTTATGCAGTGTGCTTGTCTGTGTTTCGTCGAGGTACTTGTTTGTATGTGTATAGTTGAATATGAACAAGAATGAATTTTGCTTGTACTTGATAGATATTTGTTGATATGAGCATTGACAAGATTCCTTAGAATGGATTTCATAAGAAAGAGTTGTGAATCACTTGAAAGAAACAATGAGGGCAAAAAAAAAAAAACAAATACAACAAATTTATCATTTGTAGAGGCTGACAAAAGAAGACAATTTGTATGTCATAGAGGTTGACTCAGAAAACATACATTGTTAAACAAGTAGAAAGGAATATCATGTATGGTTTGGTAAGGATGAATGTGTAATGTGTCAGGTCCCACTGACCTGGGGGCTCACTCTGTTGAGCAGGAACCTACTAATTGAGTCTTGCTAAAAAGGGAGACTCACACAGAGATCAGGGGTTAGCACCAGGAATTAATGCTAAGAAGGTTATAAGAAGAAGGGAAGAGGAATGGTCTATGGGAACAGAACAGAGGATATGGAGAAATGAGAATGGAGTCAGGGAGTTAGTAAGGAAAAGTAGTATAAATAGAATTGGAGATGAATAGTAGAGAAATAGAGTTGAGATGGAGAATATGGAGTCAAGATGAAGAGTGTAAGTAAACAAATGAAATGGAAGTAGAACTAAACTGGAGGAGAAAGAGGAGGAGGGAAACAGAGAAGAATGGACTGAGGATAAAGTAAAAGGAAGAGTAGGAAGTAAGATGATAGAACAAAGCTGAAGAGAGAAACTAGAAATATTTGGGAGATTGTAGCTGAGTCAAGTCTAGAGAAAAGAGATGGAATGGAAGAAAAACTTGAGGAGCTAAAAACAAAGATGAGAGAAATAGGTGAGACAAGGTGGAGATAAAAAAAAGTTGAGGAAGATAAAAGAGATTGATTCAGAGATGGAGATGTAGAGAGATAGAGTGAAGAAAGAAAAGATGAAGGAAACTGAGAGAGACTGAAAAGACTGGCAAAGTATAAGCAATGTCAAGACTGGCATACTGACTACTAGGCTTCTTCCTAAGTACTTGCAGGGTTTCTTGGGCCTTAGGAGTGATTGTGTGGGAGTTAGGACTTGTGGGGGGATTGTGTCAAGTTGCATGGTGTTAGAAGTGATCTAACCCTATTGAAGGAGTTGGGCATAGTTCAGTTGTCAAGAAGTGGTGACTACAGGAGAACTTGGTGATCTCAGTGATTGGATCAGTGATGGTCAGGTATTAGAAATGGAGAAAGGTGGAGGTTGGTGTAGTTGTATCTAGGAGAGTGTGGTGGAGTTGTGACATAATGCTAGGTAAGATGTATGGTTTTGAATATGATGGTAACACTGGTAGAAAGGAAAATAAGAGATGACAAGAAGGGAAAATACTTTATAATGGATTATTAGCCAAATTATCTCACA
Organism: Termitomyces heimii; assembly: GCA_003313675.1. Taxonomy (NCBI): domain Eukaryota; kingdom Fungi; phylum Basidiomycota; class Agaricomycetes; order Agaricales; family Lyophyllaceae; genus Termitomyces; species Termitomyces heimii. The sequence goes on from QLON01004916.1 coordinate 4,880, forward strand.
TGAGTATCTGTGAAGTGATAATCCAGATGGAGTGTAATTGAAAGTTCAAAGCAATATTATGCAGAATGAAATTACAGGCTGAGTTTCTGGATTGACCAGCCTTTAGAGCACCAACACATTCTGAATTGTTTCAATAAATGATGATGTGGCAATTCTTGAATAATGCTGATATTAATGCTTGTATAGAAAGATTAATTGCCACTATCTCCACTCAACCTATATAATGTTTGAGTGACTTCCATCCTGGTAGTAGTTTTTAGGCCAACTACTTCCTGTTCAAAACAAAGCTAATACCTCATGAAGTTAAGGCATCCATGTGTACCATAATGTCAAGTAGTGATAAAGAATGAAGGATCCTCAATGAAAAATCAGGGCTATATGGTTCAGAGTTTCTATAAGTAATTCTGTCAATTGTAAAAAGACTAGAGATCCCAATGACTATACTTTAAGTTTTTGAAAATACTTTGTTCTTTTGTATAAAGATAGTGATATGATTTTGTTTAATAAAGACCATTCAAAACCTATATAAACAAAGGTGTCAGCAAAAAAAAAAAAACAAAGGTTTCAGCAAAAAAAAACAAGTTGATCCTTTGCAATGTTTCAGATGAGGTCTTCAAAGTACCTGTAATATGCACAACTGTTAGAAAACCACCCTTTTAGAGGTTTTTTACCCTAGGTTTCCTTCTAAATTCCATGCTTTTTTACCTTAATTCATTTGCTTTCTACTGCCTTTATCAAACTCCTCACTAACTGGACCATGGGAACAAACTTCCTTATTGGTCTTGGAGCCTTTACCAGACTCTGGGAAATAAATCACTTTTGATGAGGACTCCATCAAAGCCCTCATTGAAAGTGATCCAATTCACATAGCTCCATGATTTGGTGACTAACTAACTTATGCTGTGACTATGACTGTGACTGTGACATCAGTCACATCAAATGCAGAAGTTTATAGAGGGAATTGAAGGATTGTTGCAAGGAAAGAAATGATTAACAGTGATTTACAATTTTTTAGTAAATCATTTTATAATGCTTAAAGGTGCTGAGCAATAAAAATCAAACAACTTTTCTGCTTCTTTGGGTAAAAAACCATTTAATATATGTCTCAGTTCATATTCTTTGGTGTTGTATTTTAATATAATAAAGTCATTGTAGTTCTAAGAGTGGTAATGATTAGAAGGCAAAAAAGTAGACTGCAATATAAATAGTTCAAGTTTGAGAAAGAAACTAAATGCCAAACCATGTAAAATATGTGAATAATGTTTTAGAAAACTGGAACTGCTAGTGCTGCCTCCCATCAATCTACCTTAAAAGGTGTAGTGACAGAGAAGTAACACTGAATTTGCATACTTCTGAGCTGAGTACTGTTTCTCTCCACACAAAGAGCAGGCATGACAATAGAAATAGTTGATGTTGGAATAAGATTGATGTCTATTAAAAGCAAAATAAAATAATTTTCCATAAATGTTGATAAAGCAGCTGTTGATCTATTTAAGAATCTCTCTTACTTTATAACATAAGGAAAATTAATGGTTATTCTTGCTACATATCATGCATTTAATTTTTTTGAGCCACAAGATAATAAGTCAGAAGGAAAAGGTTTATGCCTGCTGAAGCTAGTAATATAGTGATCCTGATAGAATGACAAAGTGCAAGATAATGGCATTTTAAAGGTTAGTTCTTAAAAGGAGTGAGAGAATGAATGCAAAGATGCAAAAGAGAAATTAGAGGGTGTCAGGAAACCACTCATTTGGAGGTCCCTTAGCTTATATTTCCTTTCAATTTTTAGGCCTTTTCACTCTAATTCACCTGCTGTTGAGCACCTTTGTCAAACTCCTCACTGGCTGGACCATGGGAACAAACTTCCTCATTGGTTGAGAGCTAATGCTAAATTGTGAGAAATGGATCACTTTTGATGAAGGCTCTATCAGAGCCCTCATTAAAAGTGATTCAATTCACATAGCCCCATGGTCTGGTGGCCATGTGACTCATGACATGACCATGACTGTGACATTAGTCACATCAGTCACACAGCATGACATTAGCATGATGTTACAGTGTGACATTGTTATATAACTTGATCTCAGAATATTTTCTATTAATGGGCAGAGTGAATTCTTAAACTTGTTCTCTTTGGATTTCCCTCTGCCAGCTGTGTGACTGAGCCACAGCCTCCAAAGGTCATTCTTACAAAGGAGTAAGAGGAATCACTAACAAAAAGATCAGAATGTTGGCCTATAAAGTGACAGATCTGGTGAGTTGTGTAGCCTTGCAATTTTTTATCAAAGACTAGCTTGTGCTAGTGATCTACCCTAACATTTCTGTGATTCTGAAAATAAGCACAATGAATGTAAACATTATAAGCAAGGTAGACTGGAAAGTTGTCACTAAAATCTGGGCAATGCTAAATGTGATTATAGTGGAGTCTGGAAGGAATTAGCAATGGCCTATGCTTTGAGCTTCAGAGCCAGCTCAAAAACAATGACAAATGATTTACACTATATTCAAGTGCAGTAATAAAGTGCTCTTTACTGTGATTAAACTCTGCATTGGAAACCTGCAGTTCATCTAAGAAGGATAAGGAGAAGGACAAATCACTCTGTTAACCAGGAGCAGTGAGAGCCTTATGGCATGCTGCATTTGTTAATACATTTAGTAAAACATAAGTAGACTATCCTGCATTGAAAACTCACTATATGCAGAGCAGAATAGGTATAATATTAGAATTAAGTTCCATAGCAGAAAGGAGTGAGTGTGGTGGTTTGCATTATGTGATCATATTCACATAGCATTAATTATATTATGTAGAACTTGGTTGCTTTACAAGCAATTAACTTTTTGTGGTAGACTATATTGCAACAGACTAAGACTGGTTTGATTTAGTGAGGCTGCCTTTTAAGTTATTCAAACAATATAACTCCATTACATTTTTTTGAATCTTCCAGCTAGAAGCTATGACTTAGCAGCTGATATTAAACAAAGAGTCCATTGATAAAATGCTATTAGCTTCTCAAGTTTCTTACACAGCCACACCATGCAACTTTTAAATACAGGGCAATAATGAGTAACCCAGTTCCTATAATTATTACTGATGGTGGGTGCAATGCCTACAAATAACAAAATAATCTTGAAAAAAGTTAAATGGCTCAGCTGTCAGAAGCAGGGCTGAAACAGCTCAAGGTGCAAGATTAAAGCTAGAATTTCAAGACTGATAAGATAGGCAATGAGGCTTGAAGAGCTAAGGTGTTTGTTAGCAAGGGCTAGCAGTGGCTGCAAGACAGGATGCTAGAAGGATTAACTTCTTCAACCATGCAGTAGCAAGGAGAGCTCCAATGGTCTAATCAACTAACCTTCAAAAGACCTGCATACAAAGTAAAACAGCTATTTAGCATGGTAGGCATCTTGTTAGCTGACAATCTACCAGTGCAAGAGGAGGCATATATGCTACTGAACTGGAATAGTAGAACTAAGTAAGCTACATCAGGCCTAGCTATTACTAGAATGACAGACTATCTCTTGAAGGAAGTGCCAAAGGAGTTTGTAGCTCTAAAAGCTGAATTTCTACATTTTTCTGGCAGAAATGAGGCCAAGTAATTTGATGGCCATCCTGAAGAGGCCATGGATTTGTCAATGGATGACAATGTGAAAGCTAAAGACTAGTGGTTAAAAATTACATATACTGTACAATTGCAGGTATTCTGAGAATTACACTCAAAGATAACAAATTTCACTACATAGGTGCAATTTGAGTGATATACTGTGGCATATATAATAGCACTTAGTTGACAAAAACATGATGTGCTCTATGTATTCAGTACAAAATATACTAAGTTGATTATTTGTGTTCTTTTACTAGAATTACAAATGTATCTGCAGTATAAAGCAGCAAAACAGTTGGAGGTATCAACTTCTTAGTGCTAGATGTCAGAGAAATGCTCAGCTTGTCACAATTAAGATATAGGAATAGAGCTAATTAAGGCTCTAGCTCAGGCAGGGGAAGCACTTAAGGTAAAACAATAAGTAATTTTAATATGCTAGCCACCCACAGATAGAAGGAGGAACCTCCTCATATACATGTTTGCAAACCTGAGACAAAACACCCAAGTTTGACTAAGCAAGCTAGTAGCTGGAGATAAGACCTGGTCACCTTATGCCTAAGTGAAAGACTTACAACTAATCAACCCATACCTAGATCTGGTGGGCACAGAAACTATAATTGAGCTGCCCGAAGGAAGCGAAATCCCACCAGAAGATGATTCCCAGATGTTCCTGGGATTTGTCTCATCTGAGGGGGTATATAAGGAAGACACTCTGGTGATGTTCACTACACATATCCTTCCCCCCTAACCTTCTCCAGCTCCTCAACAACCACCCCCTGTGCCATGCACCCAATGCTCCATCATCGAGAATCACGCAACTATCGAGGTACCCCAAGGGACGACCCAAATCAATTGTATCGGCCTTGCCTCATCACCCTTGGATAAAGCAAGGCCAGTGCACTATAATGCTGGTACTGTCTAAGGATGACTAGGGTGCGCAAGGATTAATCCTTCACCCCTCACAAGCCAGAATCTTTCACGGTTCGACGTATCAGTGTCCGTCACTAGCCCTAACCGACGAGCAGCTCTTCATCCCCCTTTGGCTACCATTCGTTTGCACACTTTTTCAACTCAGTCCCTGTCGAACAATACAAATATTGCTTGGCCGAATACAATTCCCAAACCAAACAATGGAACATTCCCGAGCACCCAATAATCCCTGGATCCATCTATACCAATTTCTTTGATCGAGAGGAGTACCGCGAACTTGTAGCTTATCTTTCATCATCTCCTTATCTCTCTAACCTTTCGACATACACCTTACATAATCCGACGCTACCGGATAAATACCTCGCCTTGTTCTAGGATAGGACACTCAGAAATATAGGACTTAAACTAGATCTATCATTAGATCTTCACAAGCAAAAACTCTACGACACATCCCGTAAAAGCCCTCGCGCGCCGCGGGGCGGAGCACAATCTGCGGCTGGCTTGAGTCCGTTCTTCTCCGCGGGGCGGTGTGAGTGTCGCTCGTTAGCCGGGAGGGGTAGGGCGTGTGGTGGGACGAGTTGGTAGTGGAGGTGTTTGAGATGAGGATGAGGATGAGGAGATCGAGCGAAGAGGGCAACAACGAGGAGTTGGGAGAGTTTCGACACGTGCGACAGTAGCTCGATGAGTGCTCTATCGTTCATCAGCCGGAGCTCAAAAGTACCCGCTCGGAGATTTAGATTGAAGATAGAAGATGAAAGATGTCACCCATGCAATCCCGGGTAACCAGCATTTTCATGTGTATGTACCTAATAAGTACTCTATGCTGCTGCGGTGCTGGCCCCCACTGCGTGCATGCGCCTTCTCGTTCGATCCAGCTGTCAGTAGCCGGCGAAGTTAAAAGTCTGATGGTGGCGGCAAAAATACTTTCTGCACAGTGGCGAGGTCGACAATCATACCCGCGTGCGATGCGCTAGAGGGTGTGGACGACCCGTTCGTAGCGGACCTTGACGTCCCACCCATCGCGGCGCTCTTCACCAAACTCGAGCTTGTATGGATCGTGCTCGACGAAGATTAACTGGAACTGTATAGTCACTTCTTTGCTCATTGCTTCATTGCTTAGGAGTTTTCTGCTCACCCCTGTCCAGTCATGGACTGGCCGGGCTTCGCACATAAGTATGACCAGCTCAGGGTCTACTAAACTCGTGCGTGGCTGCATCCGCGTGCTCGAATTGTCCTGTTATTTTTACACTTCCAGGGTCGTCCAACCTAACGAAACGCGTGCCTCGAAGCCGAACAAGCGTGCATCTAATTTGACCTGTTCCTGTCCGCATATAAAGTCAAAGCATAACGGCACATCCCCACTCGACTCTTTCATGATCGTGCTCACCAGTATTCTCGCCATTGCCATCGGCGCTTCAGCCGCCCAGGTACCTCCGTGCGTCTATTTCAAGTACAACTCTACCGAAACTCATGCACTGGTCGTTTCCAGGTTCATAGGCGCGCTGACCCTCGAGCCTGGTCTCACCATCGGTATGTACCCCCACGGCCTCCTCGACCCTGTCACCGACCACTGGCAGGAAAATGCCTTACGGCCGCATCAAATGCGGACGGCGCTGCAGTGACTATCGAGGCCTGCGTGTACTCTGACAACCAAAAATGGACATTTAACGCAGGGAACGTCAAGATTTTCGGCGGCAAGTGTTTGGATATCATGAACGGAAATAGCGCGGACGGGACGCTGTTGCAAATCTGGACATGTACGCCCAATAATGGGAACCAGCAGTTTGCGTATACGGTAGGCGCGTTTTTTTTCTCGTAATGGCGAATAAGTCACTCAGTGTTGCAGGGAGATAATCGTCTTGCGTGGAACAACAACAAAGGCAAATGCGTTGACCTCCCGGGGGGCAACCAAGCCAGTGGAACGCGCGTACGTCCCCCTACTGTCCTTTTCATACATCACCGCTCACCTTTATTCCCCTAGGTTGCCATCTATGGCTGCACGAACAACAACAAGAACCAAATTTGGAACACGGGGTATAACGTCAACGACCTGCCGCAGACATCGCAGGGCAACCAATTCGGGACGAACCGGTGCGGCACGACGTCCAGCCAGACCTCGAATTGCCAAACTGCGTATCTCAAGTAAGTTCACGACGGGTTCACCTTCACCTTCCCCCTATATCATGCATCACGCAGCTCGGCGGAGGACTTTTGCCTATGGGCTCCACGTACGTATCCCCCCCCTCTCCCCTCCCTTTCTTCCCCTTCATCCCCAGTTAACCACTCCCAGCGAACCCCGACAGCACGATTGGCGACACGGAGCATATGAACGTCGCGTGGTGCACTAAATCCGGACGCGGGACACGTGTCATACCCGACGGTACCCTCCATGGCGTCCATTTCGTCAAAACCGTGAACTATGTCCAGGTTACGGGCGTCGGCGACCTCACATCACTGAATATAAGGAGGGGAGATGCGGGCGGGGAGTTGGATAATCGAGGCGCAGATGGGAATGGGAATCCATGTGAGTGTTTTTTCTTTCTTTTTTCTTTCTTGTTTCGTTTTTTACATTGAGCACCTGAACTTGCATCAACGAACCTTTTCCATAGCTGGCGGACTCGTATATGGCAACACCTTTGGGCGCGGCGTGCAATACCACGAATGGACCAGTTTCATCTCCGATAACCAGTTCTGTTTCCGTGCGTGCATAGGTGCGGACGCCACTGTTAACTGTAACCACATATACGATATCATGGGCTGTGAATGGGTGCGTCCGCCTTTTCCGTTCCCCTCTTCTTCCCTCACACCAAGTCAACACCCGCCTACAACAGAACATCCCAGCGAACTATGACCCCGGCACATTCGAAACCTGCGACGGCGACAACGAGTGCGTCGCTTCTCATTAATCTCAGTTTGCCTAACCTAGCCTAATCTACACACCCCGGGACATCTTCAGCTTGCCAATGGGCGTGTACGGCACCAGCACATGGTATCAAGGTGTCTCGCCCACTCCGTCCGCGCACCCCGCCGCGTCGTCGTCGAATTGTGTATCTGTTCCGACTGTAACGGTCGCGCCTGTGAGGAGACGCGTGCGTTGAATTTGAGACGGGCGGTAGAGACGAGGGAGTGGCAGAGGGAGATGGAGGCAGAGGAAAGATTGTAGTTTTTAGTTTTCTGACTTGATTGATTATATACTGAAAACAGTTGGACACTTCACTCTTCAGTAATTGCTTCAGGGATCTGATCTTTTTTGGGGTTCTTCACCTTGATGTCAGGGCAGCCAGCCCTTATTTCCCTTGGACATGTTCCATTTCGCCTCTGTTCATCAATTTTCTCTTCTAGTTTGTTAATCTGCCAGGTTAGTGCATTATTTTCTTTTCATTTTTCATTTTTCATTTTTCATTTTTCATTTTTCATTTTTCATTTTTCATTTTTCATTTTTCATTTTTCATTTTTCATTTTTCATTTTTCATTTTTAATTCTATTAGTGTCACCACAAAACATAGCAGACATTGCAAAGGTTGTCAACCTCTACCAGCTAGACAAGTGCAAAATTAGCCTGCAAAGACTGGTATAAGCATCTTAGTTGTGGGGCTACACTGACAAAAATGCCAATATGTACAGTATGTAGGGCTCTGCAACTAGATATACTCACTAAAACCACAGTAATCTTCTTCCATAACTTAAAGAATGCTGAGAGTTGTGGTGTAAGGTTTTTTTACATGCTCTTATCACTTTTTCCCCAGATCTCTCTGCATTTGTTGCAAAACAGTCTAGTTTTATTCTCTTTATTAGTGAAGCTTTAATTCTGATGATCATTTCTTTACTTGCAAAGATCCTGTATATGTTAGCTTTTCTTCTGATCTGCCACTTGCATCTTGCTTTTCAAACTGTGTAAGCTAGTTTGGATATTATAATTGTTTTTAATTTTTATTTGTCCATTCCTTCTTTTAGCTCATTTTTCAATATTATGCAGCCTAGTACACCACCCAAAGAAGGTTTGGTGTGAATGAGGTTTCTAATTCTAATTCTCAATATATTCTTGGTGAAGGCTCAGACTAATTCCTATCTTGAAACTTCACACTTTGTAAGTATGTGTTTCAGTGAGTCATCTGCTCTACATTTTGGGCATGTTTTCATGTATTTATATCTATAAATATTTTTTCAATACTTTTTTAGCTTGTGTGCATTGTGCATACACTTTCAAAAGAAGTTTTTTTCTTTTATTTTTCTTGTTAAAGCTTTATTTTTCAATGAGTTCCATATAACATTGTCTGGAGATAGCTTTCCAGTTTTATCCTTTGTTTTCCACTTTGCTATATCTAGATATGTGTGGTTGTGCTCCTTTATATTGGGGTTGTTATTACAACTCACTCACACTCTTCAGGGTGGGACCTTCCAATCCTCACTTTTTCCTTTTCTAATCTCCAACATCAGTGATTTAATTACTGAGATCACTGAGCATCTTAAAATAGATGACAACTTCAACATCTTAGAGCAACCTCAATTCTCTGCACTCCACTACAAGAAGATCACTTTTAACACTATGCATGAGCTACTCTGCAATAATTCTGTAGGATCTGAGTTTTTCACAATCTCCTGTTGCTTGCTCAATCTTACCAATGCTCAATCATTTCCAGTGCACAATCATTCTTGCTGCATAAAACACCCTGTAAGTATACAGAGAGGGCCTTCAATGGTTAGTTATATTGAGACCCTGAAGGCAAGTCAAAGTGCATTGTACCACAAACAATGACACTAGAGCCAATGGCCATCCTTTATCTCCCTACATATATATAAGCAGACCCATCATAGACATACCTCAGTTCTGTTTATATGTTAACTGGGGTATGTCATCAATCTTATACTCACTACCACACATAACTTACAATTCATACCTAGAAATAATACTCAACATATATATTATCTAGATATAGACTATAGTCTACATACTGCTGCTAAGTCCAAGTTCTAACAGGTTATGGGCCTTATTATGTGGACTACTTGAAACTGTACTGCCACTTACTAAAACTCACTCCTTGCCTTTGTCCTGATGTCATTTATATTAGACTACCCTGTTTGGAGCTTCCTTCAAATTCAACCTTTCCTTTTGTTGATTAACACCCTTGGAATCTCTGTCTGCCTTGTCTAGTCCTCATTTGAAAGATGGCACCACTACAAGACTGACTCCCCCCCCCCCCCATCCTATCAAACATCCATAGACATGTCAACCTCATTAGTCCAAGCTATTGCCATCTGTGGCACCGACTGGAAGCACTCTAAATTCAGTTGTAACTCTCCTACTGCCAACTTTGAGAGATGGTTAAAGAATCTTAGCATCTACCTTTCACTTCTCAGGCTTAAATTCTATGTGTTTGCACCCTACATCATGACCTCTAGCATGAGCTCAGAGCCAGTGGCATACTGTAACTGGCTTGCCAATGATGATCTTGCTCATGCTGTCATCCTCACTGCCTTAGATGAGGCCAAATACAAAGGTATTGACAAGTCCAAGACCACAGCAAATGTTTATAGCCAGGTCAAAAAATTTCATACACTGAACACAGAGCTGGCTGTTACAACAATGACACTTACAAACTTTGCTGAACTGGCTACAAATGATATCTTAGCCATCACTACTATAGATGAAGTTGAATAGAAAGAATGAGTCACAATTGTTGAGGAGGAGATGAAAACATCCATTGATTGGACTAACCACTCTGGAGACAATACAGCATTTTCTGCAATGATTGACAATCCTTTTTTCATAGACTCCAGCACCACCATACATATTTTGCCATACAAATCTGACTTTGCCACTCTATAACTTATTGTATCCAAAGTCATACAAGGAGTGAGAGGCTCCTCAATCTCAGCTGTGGAATCAGAGGCATCAAACTGTTTACCACTTAGGGTAACACACTTATACTTCAGCAAGCATTATATGTATCTGAATCTACTGTTTAACTTATCTTGGTTAGCTGAATCTCCACTGACAACAACTCATACTTCCACTTTGACAATAAGGAAGTCTTAATTATTAATTGCATCACCAAGAAAATACTTGCCAACAAATCATTTGTACCTGAGAAAGGACTTTACACCATCAATCTGCTCAAAGACACTCTGGAGCATGCTTACTCAATTCAATCAAGTGCAAACATAGAGATCTGGCACTATTGCCTAGGTTATGCAAACTATAAAGCCATCATGCAACTTGCCCATGATCACAAGATCAAAAGTGCACCCTTTCCATCATCTACTCTATTACTAAAATGTGATAGTTACATTATCAGAAAACAGACAAGATCTTCAGTATCAAAAATGAGGCAGGCAGGGCACAGGGCAATATATAGGCTGAAAATAGTTTGGGCAGACTTGATAGAACCCATAAATATATAATTGTGACCTGGAAATCACTATGTACTAGACATAGTAGACAATTATATAAATATGCTATAATCAATCCTACTTAAAAGTAAGGCAGATGCCTTCCAAGCATTGAAAACTTGGGAACTTGCATGCAAAAATGAGACTGGGCTCAAAGTTGGGAAATATAGAACTGGATTTGATGGAGAACTCCACAGTTATAAAATAAGGAACTGGCTCAATTCTAGAGGAACATCCAGAGAACAAGGCACTCCATATATGTCTGCACATATTGGGAGGATTAAAAGAATGCATAGGACTTTAATGAGAAAAGCCAGAATCATGAAACTTGATTCTAACTGCCCAAAATTCCTTTGGGACAAATTCTATCTCACAGCAACTCATCTTCTTACAAAGACTTCCACCAAGTCACTCAATAGAAAAACTCCATATGAATTATGGCATGAACAATTATCTGACTATGAGTATATATGTAAAATTGGTTGCAAGGCCTTTGTTCTTGTCCCTACTCATAATCCCAAGATATGCTCATAGTAAATAGAATGTGTCTTAATTGGCTATAAACAGCAATCAAAGACTTATAGATGCTAGAACAAAAAGAACAATAAGGTGTATCAATCTTTTCACATCAAGTTTATTGAATATCATGAGCAGCAACCAACAATCAATACTCCCAACTGAGGAACTATATGACAAGGTCCCATCACTACAAGAGTTAAATGAATCAGTGTCCCTGACATCTAACAATGGAAGTATCAATGTTGAAATACCTGCACCTACACTTCAGATGGGACTGATCAAAAATTGAGACAATCATGCTAACTCTCAAAATGATGACATTCAATTCTGAAGATCTACTCATGCATATATTCCTGCTGAAAAGGGTGCTTTTAATGAAAATTGACCACCTACTCAACTAGAAAGAATAATGAAAGAAGTGAGGGAAGGCAAGAAAAGAATCAAAGAAAGGAAAGCAAAAAGCAAGACAATTTACACTAAAATTGAGAAATAACATGATGAACTAACAAATATACCTGCACCTGCAGCAGCTGACCTTGAAGTAGATTATAATTGAATATTGGCTGCAATATTTCAGCTTGGTGACATTGAACTCCTGCAAATAGACCTTAAAAATGAGTCATGGACCTGAAAAGAGGCACAAATAAGCCCTAATGCAACCAAGTAATGTATAGTATATAAGGAAGAAATAAAGTCACTGTGTAAAATGGGGGTCTATCAACTTATACCCAGATCTTAAGTACCTCAGGAATAAAAGATATAAAAAGATCACCTATATTCAAGATACAATGGAATAAAAATGGAAAACTAACCTGCTATAAAGTATGTCTAGTGTTCAAAGGGCATGAGCAGTTATATGGCAAAGATTATAGCAAAACCACTTCACTTACTGCTTGCATAGAGTCATGGCATATCTTACTCCACATAGCTGCTGCCAAGGGCTGGGACACAATGCAAATAGATGTAAAAACTGCCTTTTTATATGGAATTCTGCTAAAAGATGAAATTCAATACATAGAACAACCTAAAGAGTTTAAGAAACAGAAAAAAGAAGGATGAGTGTGCAAACTAGTGAGAGGACTGTATAGAATGAAGCAGGCAGGGAGGATCTGGAATCAGACATTGAATAAAAAGATGATATTATGGGGACTCTCACATCTCACTTATGAGTTATGCATATATTATAGAAAGTTTAATACTGGCACCATTATTATTGCAGTAGATATAGATAACTTCTTATCAATAGCTGATTTTAAAGAGGAAAATGAATAATTCAAAACTCAGATGCATCAAACCTGGTCAATCTCAGACCTTTAAATGCTCAAATACATTATCAGAGTATTTATTGAGTAAGACAGAAACAACTAATCTGTATTCTTATCATAAATTGCATTTATTGACTGAGTAGTACAATAATTTGGCCAACAGGAAGCACATCCCCTATTACTGCCCATAAACCCAGGCACTAAGCTTTGATGCTTGAAACCAGACACACAGTCCCAAAAAAAAAAAACAATGTTGCCAAATTCCTTTACAGATTGCTAATAAAATGTCTATTATACATTACTATAGCCATAAAGCTAGATATCATATTTGCAGTTTAACAACTGTCTCAATTCCTCAATAATCATGACCATTCACATTGGAATGCAGCAATCAGACTATTTTGCTACCTTAATAGTTTAAAAAATCTCAAATTGCATCTGAAAGGATTCTCTATCATATTTAGAGGCTTTACTAATGCAGACTGGGCCAGCTGCCCTGACACTAGAAGAAGCACCAGAGGATATGCCTGATCATTAGGATCTGGAGCAATCTTGTAGTCTGTATGTAAATAAAAAATGGTTACAACCTCATCCTATGAAGTGGAATATATAGTAATATATGAATTAATGCAACAATGCATTTGGCTACATGCACTAATGAAAGTCATTGGATGAAACTTCATGATGAGTCTGACAATCCTATTTTGTAATAACAAAGCTACCATTGTTCTGTCTGAAGACTCAACTGCATATGTAAGAGTCAAATATTTTGATATCAAATACCACTTTATTTGAGAATGAGCACAGAACAGCAAAATTATCATTAAATAAATTAATATAAAGAACAATGTGGCCAATGTTTCCATAAAGGCACTTCATAAATCTCTATTTACTTGACTACATCTGATGTTCAGGATATCATAGTGCCACAACTTTATACAAGGAAAAAAAGTTATAGTTCATGGTAATTGGGACTTTAAAGACAAATCAAAGTGCATTGTACTATGAACAATAATACTAGGGCTAATGGCCATCTTTTATTTCCCTACATATATATAAGCAGATTCATCATAGACATACCTCAGTTCTGTTTATACATTAACTGGAGTATATTGTTAATCTTATACTCACTACTACATATAACTTATAATCCATACCTAGAAATAATATTTAACATGTATATTATTTAAATACTTCAATATAGTTCCATTTATATGTTAACTGGGAAATAATACTCAATGTATATATTATCTAGGTGTAAATTATAGTCTACATATTGCTATTAAGTCTAAGTTTTAACAAATTAATATAGTAGTCTTAATATTGCACCTAAGTCCATTTTTCTCATCTCTTGTCTCTTTAACCTCTATTACCTTGCTCTGCTATCTTGAAATTTATTCATTTCTCTTTGACTTACTTTCTTTTATTCATTTTTGTCTCTACCTTATTTTATATTTCTTCCTTTCTCTTTTTTTAAGTTTCCTTAAGTTTCTATCTCCATTTTTTTCTCTTTTCCAACTTAACTCAGCTCTAACTTTTTTTAAACATCTCTCTCAACTCTATCTTATTCTTTTCTCTATTATTTTTTATTAGCTTTGCCACTCATTGCATTGCTGTCAGCTAATACTTTTTTTTTCAGAAAATAGAAAAAAAGAAATGTGTCATATCATTTCTTATGCACCTGTTTCCAAGAGGAAAAGACATGAGACAATGAAATAATGCCTTCTTCTTTTAACAATATATGCACAAGAAATGATATAACACATTTTTTCTTTCCTATTTTTTCAAGAAAAAAGTATTAGCTGCTAGCAGTATTGTTTCAAGTGGTAAAAGTTGAACAGTAAGAGAATTGAGCTCTTAACTCTGAAGTGCATAGAAATGGGGAATTTATTCAATGATGAAAGGTGTTGGTAAGTATATATTTATAGTAAAATATGAAGACCTTATTGGTATAGCTGCAGAGTTAGCAATAAATGGTGAAGTTAAAAGTAATAAGGAGTTTACTATGAATTCAACTAAAAATTAATAAGGTCTATGCACAGTAATTGATTAGTTGGTAAAAAAAATTAGAATGTCACTGTAAAACATCCACTGAATAATAGTTAATTATTGCTGAGTTGCTTAGCAAAGAAACTATGTAGCTTTACAATCTCACCTATTCACAAGCAAATAATTAGTAGAACAACTTTGGCAGTAATAAATAGATCTGCTAATGCATTTATTGCTATTAATGGCCATTGAAAGTCATTAGTAGCTATCTGTTGTTATAGTTTGTAACTTGGCAGGTGAATTACTCCATGACTTCTGTCATTTTGTCAGTGGCTGTTTAATTCATCACTAAGGTAACAGGTGCCAAACAGAGCCTAACACTAGTGAGTCTAGTCTGAAGCTTATCACTGCTTATTTCTAGTCTAATTTCTCCATTTTTTTTTTCATTTCTATTTTCTAATCTTTATTTTTATCTCTTTCTATTTATTTATTAATTGTTGTATTTTACTTACTCTATCTCTAGTTTTATTTCTATTTCCAATTTTTTTTTTTATGTTAATCCTCTAATGCAACTTCTTTTAGTTTCTTGATGTGCATTAGTATGTGTCTTTTTTCTACAAGATTAAAGTAGTAAGTTTCTACTTAATAGAGTGAGTTTCTGAGTGTCAAGTCCTGCTGATTTGAGAGCTCACTCTATTGAGCAGAAATTTACTAATTGAATTTTGTAAAAAGAAGATATATACTTAGAAAACTAAAAGAAGTTGCTGTAAAGAATATTTCTGGAGGCTGTAGCTCAGTTACACAGCTGGTAGAAAGAGATTTCAAGTATATTAATAAAAGTATGGTAAGTACAAGTAATAAGATGCTAACTTAATAGAAAAAAATTTAAGAAAAACAAGTTTAAGAAGCCACTCTCTAATTTAAGGTCAAGTCATGTGATTGTTACATGTAATATTACATGTGACATGATAGTGTGACATTGTCATGCTTATATCATGTGGTGTGACTGGTGTGACTAATGTTATAGTCACAGTAATGAGTTAAATGGTTATTAAATCATAGTGCTATATAAATTGGATCACTTTTGATAAAGACTCTATTTAAGCCCTTGTCAAAAGTAGTTCATTTCCAGGCTCTGGCAAAAATAGAACTGGGCTCCATAATCAATAAAGAAGCCAGTTTCTATAGTTTAAACAATTTAAAAATTTATTTCTATAATCTAGTCAGTGAGAAGTTTGATAAATATAGCAAAAAGCAGATAAATTAAGGTTAATGAGCATGAAACTTGGAAACATAAAGTAAAAAACCTCTAAAAGGGTGGTTTTCTAACAATTACACTAGCAAATTAGCATAAAAAAGAAATTAAAAAAGAGGAAGAGGAACTAAAAGAGAGTAGATAGAGTAAAAAGATTAATAAACAAATAATTAGAGATATAAATATAGATTCAGAAAAGTAAATGAGCAAAAAAGATAGAAAACTAAATAAATAAGAGAAAGCTTAGAGAAAAAAATAGATAGAGTTAAGACAAAGATAATAGGATTAAGGCAAGGTGAAATAAAAAAAAAGAAGAACTACAAGTAAAATTAACAAGAAATAATAGAAGAAAAGCAAGAAATGAGTTGAGAAAAGGAAATTAGAAATGTTTGAAAAAAGAAAGAAATGAGATAAAGCAAGCTAAAAAAGAGAGTAAACAAAAAAGAAAATTTAGAGGAAAATAGGATGGATTTGAAGATAACAAAGTAAAACAAGGAAATAAGAAAGACAAAAGATGAGAGAAGCAAACTAAAACTAAACTTTACTGGATGCAATATTAAGACTACTAATTAACTACTAAAATTCCTCTTTATATATTTACAAAGTGTCTTAGATAGTGAAAATAATTGTGCACTAGAGATGATTGAGCATTGGCAAGATTAGGTGATAGAGTAATTGTGTGGAAGTTGGGTTTTGTGAAATAGACAATTTTATAAAGCAGCTTATGTGAGGTGTTAAGAGGTATTTTCTTATAATGAGGTACAGGAAGCTGAGATTGTCTTGAAGCATTGTAGTTGTAGCCTATTTGGAGATGCTTAATGATCTTAGTGATTGGATTAGTGATGTTGGTGTTAGGAAACCACCCTTTTGGAAGTCTCTTGCTTTATGTTTCCTTCTAATTTTCAGGCTTTTTTACTTTAATTTATTTGCCTTTTATTGCCTTCATCCAACTCCTCACTGGCTGAACTATGGAAACAAACTTCTTTATTGGTTGGGAGCCTTTGCTAGACCCTGGGAAATGGATCACTTTTAATGAAGACTCTAAAAGTGATCCAACTTATATAGCCCCATGACTTGATGGCTATGTAACTCATTATGTGACTGTGGCTGTGACATTATTCAAATCAGTCACATGGCATGACAATGGTGTGAAAATGTCACACTGTAGTGTCACAGTATGGTGTGATGTTGATGCAAAATTAGGTTATTTGGATCAGTCTAAATAGAGGCAATTACAAATGAATCAGTTTTCACTAAGTTCTGGGGCTAAATTACACTTCACAAAGTACTTTTATGAAATATATAGGTGAGTAATAGAGTTTATTGAGTTTTCAGTCAATGCAACCTTAGTCACACCAAAAGAAGGTCCAAAAAGCATATCAAACTATTAACCTAAAGTATACTATTGCTTTGGGCCTAAGATATCCACTTCTTGGGAATTCTGAGCATGAGCAATCAACAATCTGCTAAATGTTACAGAATCCCCCTCTATTTATGTTATTTCCTCTCCCTGTGACATGTGACTTTTTCTGGTTATTCTGAGTCATTTTTCAGTTATTGGGCCTCCATTTTCCAATTTCAAGAGACTTGGTATAAATTTTCCTGGCTAAGAGAGGGTCCTCCAATGTTTTTAGTGCTCTAATTCCGTAAATCATTAATATCTCCTTTGATTTTTCTTCAAATGCATTCAAATTTTTCTATCAGGTGCAGATTGATCAGACCTTCCTGGAAATACCAAACACAATAGGGTTTGGTGGCGTTTCCATTGAGATATAGGCATTTTACTAATACCTGCTCAATTTTCCTCAACAACTAAATTTAGCTTTTCCCATCAAATTGCTGATCCCTCCATCAGTTTGCCACAAAATGCCTTTGAACAATTTTTATTGTATGCAGCTTGATTAGGTGATCAAAATGATATCCAATATGTAGGGGTTCACCTATAATCCTGCTGAAATATGCCTATTTTATTATTAAGAGGTGATGCTAAATTGATGGCCTTACACAGCCACAATCCCATTTAGCAGTAGATTATCTTATCAGTTGATGCAATCATATCTCTGATGATGCCATTAGATCACATCAGATCCTATCAGATCTGTGGTGATTGCCTTAATTTATCATCAGTGCACCAACTAACAGCTCTATTGAGAATGCTCAAGGTTTACATAAGATAAATCACCTGATCTCTGAAAACCTGAGCATAGTCATATAATCATAATTACATTTATCTTACCTTTATTAATACATCTTTAAATCTCTCTTTACCAATTATGTAACTGAGCCACAGCCTTTAAAGATTACTCTTACAGTTAGAAGTTAAAAGAGAAAAAAGTAGGAGGTTAAGATGATCTTACCTTAAAGAGTATAAGTGAGTTATGACATCACTTCTCTTTTACATTAAGATTCTAAAAATGCTGAAGAGCTTCAATATTATTACTTCATTACACTTCCTAGGTAAAGCTATACTATTTTCTTACTTTTTTCTTTTCTAATTTCTAACATCACAGATCCAATCACCAAAATTACTAAGCTTCTCCAAATAGGATACAATGCATTCACAAGTCTAACATAAATTTCAATACTCTAAAACTCTTATTAGATCACTCCTAACATTCCAAATTATTGCTAGCATAATTATTCTGCAAAACCCATTTTTTACATAATTGCCTACCACCCAATCTTGCCACTTCTCAATCACTTCTAGTATACAATTGTTCTCAAAGCCTGAGACATCTTATAAGTACTTAGGAAAGGCCTTGGTAGTTAATACAATAGTTTTAATATTAACTATAATTGCTTCAGTTTTGTTTAGTTTCTTCTTACTCTCTTATATCTCCCAATTCTACTTCATTTATCTTTGAATCAATCTATCCTCTCTTCTCTTCTCATCTCATCTTGTCTTTTCTCCTTTTATTTTTAACTTTTCTAGTTTCCTCAAGTCATAAGTTCTATCTTGCTCTTCACTCTATTTAATTTGATTCTGACTTTCAACTTTATTTAGCTTATATTTCTTTTCTCTGATCTTGCCTCTTACCTGATCTTCTTTGTTTCTACTCTATTTATTAACTCCCCTTTCTTAACTTTATTTTCTTTTCTTTTTTATCTGCCTTTAGTCTCTGTTCTTCTTTCTCTTTATCTTTAATTACTCTATCTTGACTCTTTTTCTTTATCTCAACTCTACATCACTCTTCCTTTCTTACTTCATAACCTTTGTTTTTCTTTTCTTCTCCCTATCTTTGCTTTCCATCTCTGGTTCTCTTTTTTACTTATTTATTCCAATACTCTTTACTATATTTAGAACTCCACACTTATCTCTAGCATTCACTCTTATTGTTCTGTGTAAATCTCTCTTTTTGGTAAAGCCCAACTAATAAGTTTTTACTCAACAAAGTGAGCTCTCAAATTAGCAGGACCTGACATTTAGATGTGTTTATTGGTGAGAGAATTTCATGTCTTTTATTTTGCCAGATTTGAAAATAACACCACTGATCTTAATACTAAAATTATTAAACTTCTTTAGATAAATTGCAATTCCAATGCTTCAGAACAAACTCAGCTCCTCATGCTTATTACAAAAAAATCATTCCTAATGATGAGTATATATCAAAGTTGTAATGTATTTAAGGAAAAGTTATTGACAAAGCAAATAATCAAGATTCAGAAAAATTCTGCAATTACTATACATTGGTTAAGACACTATTAGGCAGAAAACAAAAGATGAGCAAAACTAGTTGAGCAAGGTGAAAAACAAAGGTTAAGTGAAACTAAATCAGAACTAATTGAAAAGAGTCAGAGTTGAGTTGAGTTAAGAGAGGTTAAGACAAAGCTAGATGGAAATTGGAGAAAGAAAATAAAAATGAGAAAGTTGAGATAAAATAAGGCAGAAACAAGAGTTAGATAAGTGAAGCAGATAAATTTGAGAGATAGTAAAGAGAAAGTAGAGAAATGAAGAGTGAAGAGACTAGAGAAATTATATTGATAAAGAAATTAATATTAGCAAATATAATAATAATGGCAATATTGAGACTAGTTACTTACTATAGAGAGGCTTTTTCTATAAAGGCTTTTTCTATGTACTTAGCAAGTATTTCAGGTGGGAGGAGCAGTTGTATAGTAGAGGTGATTGTGCAGCAGCAAGATTCTATGAGGTATTTACTTGAAGCAGCATGTGTAATAATATTAGAAGTGATTGTTCTGGAATAAAGCATTGTAATATAGAAAACCAAAGTCATTCTAAGAATACAATGGAGGAAAGTTGCATTACTTGGTAATCTTAGTAATGACACTGATTGAATTAATTATGTCAGAGATTAGATCAAGGAAAAAGTGAGGGATGGTGAAGGCTTATCCTGAAGAACATGAATGGGTTGTGACATTTAATAAGTATTTGCTTTGCTCTGGCTTTTTTGACTTATGCTTTTTTGTGTGATTTTTTGATTGCAGTATTAATCCTGCTTTCTTGCTCTTATATGCCTCTATTCCCAATAAGGACTTGTGACTTACAAACTTTGCCATACAAAATATATGCAATATTTTATAAAGCTTTAGTAATGGAGCTGTGTCCCTCAAGTCTCTTGCACTGATTAGTTCCAAATTATCATGGTGAATGCATGATAAACTCCTGTGAAACTAGAGGTGCTAGTTCTTAATACTTCAAGAGTACTGTTCTTTGAGCTTGAAAAAAAGGCTATTTAGAAGTAATTCACTTCAAGTTCTCTCTAAAATAGCAAAGAATATTATATTTGTGCACTATTAATTACAAAGCTCAGCATTTCTTTTTAAGTGAGTTAACTAGGTAAAACAATGAGATGCTGATTACATTGTAGCCAATGATGCATTCAAGAAAAAACATGTCAATGCTCCTTCTCACTAGCAACTTTGTTGTTATTAGAATTTTCTCCTTATGTGTTATAGCATTGTTATTGGAGACCTAGCAGGGTATAAAGGCATGTAAAGAGCAAAGCTGCAAGGGCTTTTATGAATAGGTCTGCAACACTGTGTTTAGTATTGATATAGCAGATACAAATCTTGCTTGCCTGGATGTATTTTTATAGAAAGTGGTATTTAATATCTACATGTTTCACATATGCATAAAGGGTGGAGTTTAAAGAGCAGAGAAAAGGGAATGGCATTGAATTGACCAAATTGTGAAATAATTCTATTTATGAGTAAGGTTTGTAAAAGTCTAACAATGCATTTTGTGCAAGCCTCACTTGATTCAAATCTGAATAACAAATAATCCTGCCTGATTTATATTATAAAGTCTATATGTTGGGCATTATACCCAGTTCTTATTGCCATGTTTTTTGAAGTTTTTAAGCTGCATCATATATTGAATCTTCTTGTCTAGAAGTAGCCCATATAAGAATATTGTTTTGATATGGATCTGAGTAACATTGCAATTCTGTGCAGTAGCAAAATATAGGAGCACACACTATAGCTCCATGCATGTAAAGTTGTTCTAGTGTAGTCTTGACTATAGACCTGTTTATAACCTTTAAAAACTAAACAAACCTCAAATTAAACTGCTTTTTTACTTAGGAAATAAAGATGGAGATTTGAAAAAATAGATAAGTACTACTAACAAGAAACTAAATGAGTGAATAAAGAATAATTAGAGAATGTAAACAGAGTTAAGACAAAGTGAAATGAAAGAAAGAATTAGACTAGAAGTAATACTAATAAGGAAAAAAGTGGATAAAAAGTGAAGATGAAGTAGAAAAAAAGAAACTGAAAATATTTAAAAAGAATCAGAGCTAATTCAAGTTAAGAAAAGAAAAGAGTTAAGATTAAACATGAGGAACTTGAAGAGAATGAGAGAGAGATAAGACAAGATGAGGTGAAAAAATGAGTAGTTTAGAGGAGAGAGCACAAACTTAGCCAGAAAGATCAGGGCTTCAAAGTTTATTGCTGAAACTGCCAATGTGAGTTTTTATATTTGCTCAGCTTTTATTTATTCTAGCATTTTCTGCCTGCAGCTTATTATTGCAGCTAGCATTTATGTATACAGTTCTTTCTTATTTATACTTATAAAGATTAACTACAGATCTTACACCTTATTTAATGTTTTTTATAATTTTGCTTTTAGGCCATTAAAGTCACTAACAATCTGGTGCCTTACTCAAGCAGCATTAAAAAACTGCATTCTCCTCATTGACAGCCCTGTCAACAAGTAATAGCAGTGCAATATGACTAAACATTTATGCATGCTAAGCTCACTCACTTCTATTTTTTATAGCCATCAATGATTGAACCACTACAATCAACACTATCATTACCATCTCAACAATTTAGTGCCCACTAGAAACCTATTCAGACTCCTCCACTATTTAGTTTAGCATTTAATTAATTCACCACACTTACTTATATACCTCTAATATATTTTGCTAGAATTCTGTTATGCTTAGCATATTGTAGTAATCTCTTTTATCTCAACTCAATTTTGCCACACTTTTCTATTTCTTCTTGTATTTTAACTATTTCTCATTCTTTCCTTCTTCCTTTTTTCACCTCCTCTCTCCTGCAAATTTTTTATTTTTAATTCTCTCATCTTTCTTCTTTATTTTTTATGACCTTCTTCAGCTATTCTCAAATTCTTTATTCATATATTTGTCTACTTTATTTCTCTCTCTACTTACCTATTTTCTCTTATTTCTTCTTTTTATTTGCTTTAGTGTCTACTCTTTTCATAGATCCTTTTTATATATGTTGCCACTCCTAAAATGCAACTTGTAGGTTTCTGCTTAACAGAGTGAGCAAATTCTCTTCTCATACATTCTGAACATATTACATAGCAATCTTCACACTAGAATAATCATTCCTGAAACTACTGCACAATGCTACACTAAGTGATTGCTCTTTTTCTTACTATATTTACCAATTACCTCTGCAATGCAATCAGTTCCACCATTCAAGAAAACCACTAGTATAATAAAAAGATCTTTACATGATTATTGAATAGTCATGATATTGCACTAATTAGTTCTATATTTCTCTTTTGCTATTTTGACTCCTAACTTGTTTTCACTCAAACTCCATTTTGCTTCATCTCAATTTTTTTACTTCTTTCTTCTTGTTTCTGCATCTATTCACTATTTCCCTCTGTCTCAACTCTATTTCACTCTTAATTACCTCTCTCTTCATTTCATCCTGATTATCTCCTATCTTTCTTTCATCTTTTTGTTCTTTTACTCACCTCTTTCATTTACTATCTTCTTCTGCTACTCTTTTTGTCTCCTTCTCTATTTTTGATTTTATCTTATCTCTTCTTCATTTACATTCTTTCACTCTATTTCCAGTTCCACTTTTTTCAGCTCCTATTCCTCTGTTTTTTATTCTTTTTGCTCCATTTCACCTTGAATATAGTCTACCTTTTTGTTTTATTTCTCCCACCTATTCTCCAGTTTCCCTTTATGTACTCCTCATTTTTCCCTTTTGTACTTCCATTTCCTTGACACTATTCATTTCTAGCATCTTGTCAATGTATGTTACTAATCCTAAAATCCAACTAGCAAGTTCTTGCTCATCATAGTGAGCCTTCAGATCAACAGGACCTGACAACTTGAAAAATGAATGCAAACTACTAGTAAAAGACCTACCAGTGCTAGAACAGCTACATTATACTAATAATACTATAGCTCTGATTGTATG
This sequence comes from Termitomyces heimii, assembly GCA_003313675.1. Taxonomy (NCBI): domain Eukaryota; kingdom Fungi; phylum Basidiomycota; class Agaricomycetes; order Agaricales; family Lyophyllaceae; genus Termitomyces; species Termitomyces heimii. The sequence continues at coordinate 28,480 of QLON01004916.1, forward strand.
CACTATATGACACTAATGACACTATATCTCTAATTGTTTGTATTACATGACACTATGTTTCTGATGTATGCACTACATGATGCTATAATGAATTAGCCAAGTCTGTTAATGTTTGCTAATGTACACTCATAGTAAATACACTCTTGGTCAAATATATAAAGACTGAGGTACACATAATTATTCATAATCTAAGTCCCAGGTTCCAACAATCCTGCCAGGAGCCAGAATTAATTGTGTAGCATAGTCATGCCCAAGATCAATGCATTACTAGCAGAGGAACCTAGGATAATATGTTACAAATATAGACAAGTGATGGAAAGCTGTAATGCATCATGAGGGTTGGATAAGCCTGTTCCAGCAACTACTAGTGATGCATTATTTCTGTCCATCCCTCCATGATGTTCTCTTATTAATGCATCATATTCACTAATTTGCTGTGCCTTTTCTGTGACACTGATGAGTCATTACCCTGTCTAGGTCAAGGAAATAGTAAATATGATGCATTATTGGACCTACCTCCTTGAACTCACCAATGCATAATGATTTGGTGCCTTCAGTAGTAAATTCATGCATTACCTACCATACTTAGTTAGTTTCATTCATGCATCATGGCCATTATAGTAATTAGTGTTGTTTGATGCATTAAAATGACAGTATAGGCTGAGATGTCCCCTATAGTAACTACTTTGACAAGTATTTATTGGACGTGTACCAAATATATTAGTGGGCGTATGCGCTCACATGCCCCACTGACTTTTGCCGACCCCATCCTGGGATATACCGTGACTAAAAAGCAAGCACATTTCTGCAGCCAAACATACATTGTTGGATTGTTTCAATACTTTAAGCCATAAAAAATGCCTGTTCTGCCACGAGACAATATTGGACATGCAATGGTCTTACTTCCGTCTATCTCCACGTCACCACGGAATTCTAGCACTGAGTCCTGACTCAACTCCTCATATCCATCATCCATATTGTAAAATCACCACTGGTCCTGACAACTTCATTTTAGATGTGACATTTTGTAGTATATAGTACCAATATATATCGAAATTCTTCAGTATACGGTATTGAGATTCAATAATATTAAAAGGTCAGTCGGTACGTTGTCCGGTTGCAGCTGCACCATATCTGGATGCCCCGATTCAGATCTTGCCTTACCGAAAGGGCGGTTGGTAATCTTAGGGGTACATCAGCACAAATAACCCCCTAAAGTCCCACCAAGAAGCAGATACCGTCCTCCCATGTGATGTTTACATGCAAGAACCTTGAAAAACCAGACGTGTATGTAAGCTTCGTCTGTCAAGGTCTTTCCCTTTCAAACAAATGTCGAATCAAAACCAGATCTTTGGAGGTGGCTCGGTACACGACGAGAAGGGTGTATCGATCATCAACAGTCGACGTCGCCATGCTCTCCAAGAAATTGATGAGGCCCCATTCAAGTAAGTGTGCTCATTTCTTCCTGAAGTACTTCACATTCTTCCAATGCGCTGTAGTTGGTTTCATGCCAAAGTTTGCCTGGTTGCTGGCGTCGGGTTTTTTACCGATGCGTAGGTACCCTATCGTCTATTGATCGCAACCTGCTAGAGGTATCCTAGCTATGATATTTTTGCTATCAACATTGTTTCAGTTATGTTGGGTTACGTCTACGGCACAGGCAAATAACTTTTTCTTTCAATGGCTATAAGGAGCCAAACTGGCATCTGTCAGGCTCACCTCTCAATGAAACTGGCCAGAAATTAAGCAAGAACCAAGATCTCGGTGTCAAGGTTGCGACTCCTGTTGGTACCGTTGTTGGCCAGCTTTTGTTTGGTTGGTTGGCTGATGTCGTTGGTCGTAAGAGGATGTGTAAGTCTCATCTGACTCTCATAACTCGCTTGACCATACTGACGTATTTGCAGATGGCATCGAGTTGATAATCATTATCATCGCCACTTTTGCACAAGCCCTATCTGGCGGTGGCCATGCTGTCGGTATCATTGGCGTCCTCATCGTCTGGCGCTTCCTCGTAAGTACTCTGTCTATCCACAGCTTCGCCTTATGCTAACGTTGATTACGGATGGGCGTTGGTATTGGTGGTGACTATCCCCTCTCTGCCATCATCTCTTCCGAGTTTGCTTCCACACGTATACGTGGTAGAATGATGGTTGCTGTTGGATCGTCGCAGGGTTGGGGTAATTTCTGTGCGTCCTCTTATCCCGTGGAATGTGCTTGAATAGATCTGACATTCTCTGTAGCTGCTGCTTTAGTTGCACTGGTGATTGTTGCCGCCTACAAAGATTCAATCCTCAGTGATTCAAGCATTGACAAGCCGGAACACGTTGATGAAATGTGGCGTATTCTCATTGGCCTTGGTTGCATCCCTGGATGTATTGCACTCTACTTCCGACTCACAATACCTGAGACCCCTCGTTTCACCATGGATATCGAGCGTAACATTCAGCAAGCCTCCGATGACATCAGGAATGTTCTTACAACTGGTACCTTTACCGTCGATGCCAATGCGCCCGTACACCGTGTCAACGCTCCAAAGGCCAGTTGGACTGATTTCTGGGCTTATTTCAGCCAGTGGAAGAACGGAAAGGTTTTGTTAGGCACAGCTTGGTCGTGGTTTGCCTTGGATGTAAGTAATCTTGTGGAATGAACCTGTGTTCAAATCACTTCTATTTTCTTGCAGATCGCTTTTTATGGATTAAATCTCAATAACTCATTCGTTCTGCAAGCAATCAACTTCGGCACTCCCTCTTCAGTGGGGACTCAGCTAGTGTACGACAACTTGTGGAACACTTGTGTTGGCAGCTTGATCTTCTCTGCCGGAGGATTACTTCCTGGCTACTATTTTACCTTTTTCTTCATCGACTCATGGGGACGAAAACCTATCCAATTTATGGGTTTTACCATGCTCACAATCCTCTTCATTATCCTTGGTACAGAGTCACTTTTTTGATTTGTCTCGTTGTAACTTATTGTAATTATCCAGGTTTCGGTTTTGATAAGCTCAACGCTACTGATCCGGCCAAAAAGGGATTCGTCGTCCTCTATTGTTTTGCCAACTTCTTCCAGAACTTCGGCCCTAACACAACTGTTTTCATTGTACCTGGGGAGGCCTTCCCCACGCGTTACCGCTCGACCGCCCATGGTCTTTCTGGTGCCAGCGGTAAACTTGGGGCTATTGTTGCTCAAGTTGGTTTTGCGCAAATGAAAGATATTGGTGGGACTAATCACTTTGTGAAGCACATGTATGTGTTTCCTGTATCCTCTTTCGGAGACCCAAGCTAAAGAGTTTAGTCTGGAAATTTTTGCTCTCTTCATGTTAACTGGAATATTTTCAACCCTTCTCATTCCTAACACAAAAGGACTAAGTCTTGAGGAGATCTCTCAAGAGGATCAAGAAAGCTTTGTGAGACCGTATTGAATGGAAAAACTGTCTTTGAACCTGTCATCAAAACTGTTGCGCTAAGGCACTGTAAAGATGAACTGGACCATTTTCCCACAAGTCAAGGTTATTGGATTGCATGTATGATATTATATCTCTAACAATCTAACATGGCATAGTTGACTTTTGTAAAGAATTTGTTGGGCATAGGATTGCAAGGTTTAAAAAGATCAAAGATGTTAGATTTCTTCTTGCATGAATTTTTTGTTGACCTTTGCTTTGTTTTATTTTCTCTCATGGCTTGTCTGCAAAGATTTTGCAAAAGATGTTACAGTCAACACTGCTACAAGTTTTGAATGACTGTATTTTATTTTGCAAAAATCTGGGCCTATTTACATCTGCTAAATGTTTTTTGTGCTGTTTCTTGCATTTCAAACAAGGTACATTCAATAAATTTTCTCCTATCTACACACAATGCCTTTGAGATGGGTTAGAGTCAGTCATGACTAGCCATGAGCAATTCAGGGTCATCTACACTGAGGAACAAAATCCCCAATTAGACAGCCATAGGTGAGCTATGCAAAGGAGAAGACCCCCAACTTAAGGCTAGGCATGATTCCAATTACATGACACCAGTCTCAACAATTTGACATACAATGGAGCTATGACCCCCAGTAACCTCTAGTAACAGCAAAAAGCATCAGATGTCCATTGTTCCATGATCTTAACCACATCCAGAGGCACTCCAAAAATCAACAAAGTAGTTGTTTCACCAATCCAAAAGTGGTTACCACTGATAAAAAAACCTTTCTGTAGAGGGTTTATTCTGTCTATTAGTTTGCAAGAGATCAGAGCCACTAATTTAGATTTGTAATCTATGTAACAAGCTATAGGGTCCCAATACAAACCTGATTAACATGGGTGTGATTTTCTAGAGCAGCAATTGGATTGTAAGACTCCAGTTGTCAAGTAATGACTATAGTTTCTCCTTTCCTTCCACCTTTCTTGGTTTTAGGAAGGTGAAGGGTATGTGAACCATTGTTGTTGGGTATTCCAAAACACTTCCATGATGGTATTAATGTTCATCAAAATTTTGCATGGAGGTAGGATCTTGCCTAGTCATATTTGCCCCAAAAATGAAGTGGTGATTATAGCTCAAATGCATGTGCCCAAAGGTGCAGTAAGATTGAGGTGTGTTTTTAAATGATCAAGCATTGGCATAGAAATAGGGAGACACTCAGGGCAAATGGATTTGGCAAGATGCAAATTTTTCATGCCTTTCAATGTGTACTTAAGTCTCAGAAATGCTGACTATGGCAAATTATTTACTATGTGCCACAACCTGAGTTCTGAAATCTTGTTAAATGCTGTTCCACCTGCTTTTGCACCAGCCATTGATGCAGCATAGCACACAGGAGAACTTCCAGGGCAGGCAGTGCAGAAGACAGTTGTATATTTTGTAAAATGCAAAATTTCAGATAGTTCTTCAAGTGTCAGGGAACCACTCTTTTGGAAATTCCTTATCTCATGTTTCCTTCCAATTTTCAGGCCTTTCACTCTAATTCATCCACTTTCTATTACCTTCATCAAACTCCTCACTGGCTGGACCATGGGAACAAACTTCCTTATTGATTGAGTTGGGAGCCTTTGCCAGACTCTGGGAAATGGATCACTGTAACATGACCATGACTATAACTATGACATCAGTCACATCAGTGACACAGCATGACATCAGCGTGACAATGTCACACTGTGACAGTCACATGACTCAAGCTTGGAATATTTTCTATCAATGAGCAGAGTGAATCCTTAGACTTGTTTTCTTTAAATCTCCCTCTGCCAGGTTAGCCCCATATTATTTGTACTTATCCTACCTTTATTAATACAACTTTGGATTTCCCTCTGCTAGCTGTGTGACTGAGCCACAGCCTCCAGAGGTTGCCCTTATAGCAGAACAAGTCTCTAGCATTGATCTAGAAGCCCCCTCTAGCTTGCTCCATTTATAAGTGTTCTTAGAGGTCTCTTCCCTGCCAAATAGCTTCTCCTCAATTTCTATGACTCAGTCAGCACTTCCAGCTGATCTCCCTGAGGCATCTAATCAACAGAATGATGCCTGGAACTACTTGCTTGCTTTAAAAGCTCAGGTACAGGATACTCAAGCTTCTCTTACTCTTCACATCACTGAACTTGCTAAATTGTAATAGACAACCAACACCATCTCCCACTCATTGCAATTACTTTTGGAACACCTTCCTTCAGCACCATCTGCCTCTCCCATGCCACATATGTCACCAGAATCCATGATGGCAACTCATTCCACCATTGCCACACCTAATAGAATTCCACATCCAGCACTCTCTGATGTTAATGATGGTGACTGCACAGCTGGAGAATGCTTTCTTCAGTCCTGCATCATTTATATTTAGCTTAGTGGTGATGCATTTGACTCTGATGTGCTGAAGATAGTATGAATTCTCTCCTACATGAAAGCAGGCCATGCTTCAACCTATGCCTTATGAGAATTCCAATGTCATGGAGGAGTAAACAGCTTTACTGGTTGAGAAGACTTTGAGAAGGATTTCCAAGCCAAGTTCTTCTCATTGGATTCAGCTAGAACTGCTGCTTTCTCTTTTCATGACTGTAACCAGTATGGCCAGGGAAGGAGAACTTTGAATGACTATATTGACTCCTTCTATGCTTTGGTTGAGCAGGCAGGATACCCTGATGGCCTTCAGCTCTGCCTCACCTTTTGTGATAGACTCCATCCTACTCTTATGGAGCATATTTACAATCTAGTAGAAGGACACCCAAATGATAAGCAAATTGAAACATAATACAGAGTAACCTGAGATCAGTGGCAGCTTATGAAGCTAAAGTGAGGAGTTACAATGCTCTCATATCTCTCTGCCTATTTACCATCCTGCTTTGGCACCAGCTATATGCTCCACTCCCTCTGCTGCTCCTTCTCCATGCACATTTATAATAGGAGCTCCTTCTATCTTTCAATCATGACCACTTCCTCCAGGAATTCCTATAAATGTTGATGCCTCTTGCCAGTGCTCTGCTACACTTCTTCTCTGCCACTGATATAAGAAGCTAGGCCACTTTGCAGACTACTGCCTATATGAATTAAAAGTCTGCTATTTTTTTGCTCTTGAATAGAAAGAGCTTCTTTTACAGCTCCTTACTGCAAAAGATGCCTTTGGTATATGCCATAGTAAAGAAATATCTTGATGATGGCATCAGCAATATTGCTAAAGATACTCAATGCACAAGAAATTTCAAAATTAAAATGGAAGTCAAAATGAACCAAGCCATCAATAAAGACTGCCAGTAAGACTCAGTTCTGTGGGTGAGTGAGAATGTTTCAAAAGGCAGAATTAACATCAAACACTGCTACTTGTAATCTCCAAGGGGCTTCAACAACTTGTAACTAGCAAGTAAAAAAGATGCTCCAGTTGCATTTAAGCTGAGATATATTTATAAAAGAGTTTATAGATGATATTAATGCATCATTTCAAGAGTATCAGAGAGATTAAAAGTGACATGCAACTTTCTCTCTGCACTTACAATTACATTTAACAGGGCAGTGTGAAAATGTCTAAACAAACTACTAGCAATAGCAGAAGGGAAATCAGGGAAAATATGACCAAGTTGGATTTCTTGCAAGTATTTTAATACAACAAAATTGTGAGCTTCAGAAGTGCAATAGTAATTTGAAGGAGAAAAGGTGTGATCTAAAATGAAGGAGTTTAATCCAATGCTAAAACCATTTCAAAGACCTTTTAGAACCTTCACAAATTGGTCCAGCACTCCAGCAGCCAAAGCTGCCTTCTAGCAGTTAACTTGCAGAAGTGTGGACAGCAAGTATAGCAATTCAAGCAATACATGCTTATACTCCATGAGTAGAAGCACTGCAGAGGGAGCACAGATGGGTGTGTGTACAGCTAGTTACCTATGAGCAAGACCCATCATTGTATGCAAAGCATATAAAGTGAGCTAGAACTTCTTATAAGAAAGAAAAAGAGATTTACTAAGCCTTTATTGAGCACCTAAACCTTAGCTGTGTACTTATTAGCCAGGCATTTCTGAAAAATATTTGAGTGCCAGGTATCCATCCAAAAAGAGTGGGATTTATATAAGAAAAGTACCTTAAGTTATTAATCATAGTCTAAAATTATGTTAAACTGCAAGCAAGGATTGGGTAAAATTTTCAGCTAACAAAAATGTGCTGCAAAACTGTCTACAATCTCTCTAGCAATTTCTCTTCTAGGGCAAAGATTATTCTAACACAGAGATGTTTATGCATAGCATTCACTAAATTATCTGCTGCACATATTTACTCCTTAAAAGTCAACTTAGCTTTCTTCTTAGTGTCAAAGTTGGCTCTATGCATATTGAGTTTACCACCATTAACTATGAATGATGATTTAGAGAATATAGGCTTCTATACAGCAAAGCAACAGGCCTCATCCATTAATACATTTAAGAGAATATATTCTAGTATGCCACTCTCCATTACTTACACTACTTTATAAGGAAACACTTTATTTGTAGAAAAAAGCATGCAGCCCATAGTTAGTAGCCATCTATAGTGGGTTTGAGATAATTTTAGCCTTACTGCATGGAAGTCTATAACATTAGGATCAGACTTCAAAAGGCCTGGGCTACTATTACAAAAACTAACTCCAGGTTAAAGAGAAATTAGTTTCTCTAAACAGACACAGTTAAAAAGTAGGTCTAGCTTTATAACATATCCCATATCTTGGTCTTAAAAGTCCTGAATTTTATCTAGCACTTCTGCAAATTTATAAGTTTCTCCAAATCCCTGGATATAAAGCTTTAAGAGAATAAAGAAAATAAAGAATAGCCATGAGCATTTCAAACTGAGTCTACTACAATATATGCATTACATTTTAGATCAATTAGTGACTAGGAGCATTAAAATAGCATCAGAAGTGCTTCAAAGAGTTCTCTTATAAGGGTAATCCCCAACAACCATGCAGGATTCCATTAATCTCACAAAGAACTGAGACAATAAGTAAATTAATGAAGCTCCACTATTAAAGCAATCCCCAAATATAACATGCAAGATTCCATCAACCACAGCTATGTACTTAATAATTTCAACTAATCTTTTATATTAATATTCCTATCTACAGTCCAGACTATATTCAAAAGCTGGTTTTTGGTAAAAGTAAACATATAAGGGCTCCACCTCTGTTATAGAGAGGATTTTACTTGTTGAGGGATACAAATAGAGTAGTTTCATCTATGTGGGAAGTATGGTCAAAAGTTATTAAGGAAAATCTGGCCTGCAAAGTAAATAGTGGCAGATTTATAAAAAATCAAATGCAAATGAGAGAAAGATTGAGATGCAGATCTTGCAATATATTTCAAAGAAGACTGATTAGTCTTCTTAGAAAAGTAATCTACAGATGAAGAGTATCTGGCAGTGGTCTCTCCTCTAGGCAAGATATTTGCACAAAGAATTGATAAAGCATGTCTGCTGGCTGGAGGTGCTGGAATGTAAGGAGCATGTCATTGGCTACAATTTAGAAGAAATACAAATACTGCACTATGCAAAAATGCATCTACAGCACTAAGAGAGATGGCTTCCATTTAATACTTGAAGAAATGGCCCTGATAGCAAGTATCTGGATAAATCTTTTTTAATGGAAAACCAAGTGGGGAGAGTGCCAGGCAAGCTGCAGGTAACAAGATTGTTTCATCTTACAGATCACAGAGAGTAAAAAAGACTACTAAGGTTTTGCTTCCCCTCATTACTGGCTAGAAAGAGAGCAAAGAAATCATCCTGTTTCTACTCAATAGAGTCTCTACAAGAAATTGAAAGATCTTCATTGATTGAGGCCAGGCCACTTTTGCTGACTCACACAGCACTGCAATTAAAATGTTGAGTACTTTGTAGTCTGTTCTAACTAGATAATACTCCTCATTTAATCCTCTAAGCATTTTAAATTCTTCTAAGTGCAAGTACTTGGTTGTTTCATTGCCCTGTTTAGGCAAAGGTTGGTATTTTGGTGCTGCTGTCACCACTAGTTGCTCAGTATCTTGTAATGCTGCTAGAGCATCTTTTGATTTGTTGAGCAAGTTACTCAAAATCATTATGTAAATAGATTTTTTTTTAGTCAAAAGTCTATTATATGTGGCTATATGCAAAGTTTATAATTCAAGAAGATTGATGTAAAGTGATAGCTGAATGCTAAGTGCTGAGAGCAAGTAATCCAAGTTTGGATTATTTAAAAAATATTATAGTGTTATAAGCTTGAAGTGCTTTAGTATACTATATAAAATATGTCTAAATATTAAATTTCTTATATATGCAGGAGAGATAAAAATGAGACAGCTTAGCTAATTGCTAAGCAGTTCAAAAATACAATATTTACATGCACATTATACATATAAGAAAAATAATAAAATATAAAAATATAATATAAAGTGCACTAGTGCTATTGTTATTACATCTAGGGATTTTCTATGCCAGGATGAATGCTGCTGGAGCCTCTAAAGTATGCAAAACAACTGTACAGAGTAATAAAACCTTAAAAACTTGGAAATTGCCTGCATAAACAAACAATTGCATAAATAAAGCAGGGAAACTCTAAATTTTGGAAGTTAGAAAGGCAATTCTAGCTTATGTAAGTGATTTATATGCAGTATTGTAAGGCTACACTTATTTAAATAATAACTAAAGAACCAAAGCACCTTTGTAAGAGCAACTTCTAAAGGCTATGGCTCAGTTACATAACTGATAGAGAGAGATCTAAAAATAGATTAATAAAGGTAATATTGATGTAAAATTAGGTTATTTGGATTAGTCTGAATAGAGGCAATCACAAATAAACCAGCTTTCACTAAGTTTTGAGGCTAAATTACACTTTACAAAGTACTTTTAAGAAATATATAGGTGAGTAATAGAGTTTATTAGTTTTCAATCAATGCAACCTCAGTTACACTAAAAATATGATCCAAAAAGCATATTAAACTAATGACCTAAGGTATACTATTGCTTGGCACCTAAGATATCCACTCTCTGGAGATTGATTTTAAACATGAATGATTACTAACCTGCTAAATATCATAGAATCCCCCTTTATTTATATTATTTTCCCTTTCTGTAATGTGTAACATTTTCTGGTTATTCTGGGCAATTTTCCAGCTATTGGGCTTTCATTTTCTGGTTCTAAGAGACTTGATATAAATTTTCCTCACTAAGAGAGGGTTCTTCAATATTTTCAGTGCTTTGATTCCATAAATCATTAATATCTTCTCCAGTTCTTTATCAAATGCCTTTGGACTTTTTTTACAGGTGCCAATTAATTAGACCTTTCCAACAATACCAAACAAAATAGGGTTTAGTAGTTGTTCTGTCAAGATATAGGCATTTTACTAAAGCCTGCTAAATTTAGCTTCTCCCATCAAATTGCTAATCCCTCTATTAATTTGCCATAGGATGTCCTCAGACAGCTTTCATTGTGTGTGGATTGACTGAGCAATCAAAATGATACTCAATATATAGGGATTTACATATATTTCTTCTAAGATATGCCTATTTTATTATTAAGGTGTGATGCTAAATTGATGGCTTTGCACAGCCACAACCCCATTTAGCAGCAGATTATCTTATCAGTCAATGCAATCATATCTTTTAATAATGCCATCAGATCTCATCAGATCAATTAGATTCCATTAAATTCCATCAGATCTGCAGTGATGCCCTTGATTTGTTATTGATGCACTGAAGATTCTGATTATTTAAAATAAATCATCTGATCTCCAGAAACCTGAGCATAGTCATATAATCAGTGTCACATGCTTAACTTGGGTATGCATGTCACATGATTATAGTCACATGATTGATTTGGGTGTGCATTAGATCAAAATACTGATAAGCTGATTTCTCAACATCTAGACCACCAATAAGGCTGATCTAATATAATTTTGAGAGGAATTTTCAAGGTGGTTCTGGCTATGTTATTTGCCCACAGTTTCTAGCAGAAGTCTGTTTTTTTCAGACTTTTTGACAATCAATAGCTTTGCCATGTCTCATAGTTTGAGACTGATGTATCAATATTGCCAGCTCTGTGGAAGAAGTTCTGCAAATGTCAAGCATCACTCTACAATACCCATGAAGCAGAAGGTGAGTACTGAGCATTTATCTTGAAGATTAAAAGTGACAAACATAGAAACATGGTAAAGTTCAAGATCAGGCTTGTATTTAAAGGCTACAAACAAATATATACTTGCAATTACATTAGAACAGCCTCACTGACTGTGCACATACAATTGTTGAGTAGTTTAAAGACTAGGTGAATTCTTGGCCACCCTCAATTAGATTTTGCTGTTCTTTGTAGGCATTTGTTGTGATGCTGTTCTCAGTTTTTATATTGACATGAATGCTGAGGGGGATACCCAAGATATTTTCTTGTTCCAACTTGCATCTGGGCATGTCTCTCGTACCACAAGGTACAAGAGGCCCCCAAAGTTGTGGTCTCTAAGTGAACTGCACCCCATAGATTGCCTACCTCAGGGCAGACATAGTAGACACACAGTATAGTGGCCTTCATACCCTTCGCATACTCCACACAAAAGCAACCTTAAAGTTTCCATGGCTGCTGTCTTGATGGGATCCATGCACATCGAGCCCTTGATTATGTCATGAGCTCTACGTTTACCCAGTCACCACGTGACACTAGACTTGGGAGCACAGGGTCAGGAGTTAGTTTTCCTTGGTTCTATTCACTTCGTTATTAGGTATGTAGACACAATGTCCACCCTTATTGTCAATATAACTTCGTTATTAGTGCTATCGACGTGCTGCCTTGCAGATTGCGGTTGGAGCCTAACAGATTAAGCCTGGCCACCCAGAACAATGGATTGGAATCGCACAAGGAACAGTGGAGGTACTGGCCATGGTCTCAGTCGTAATAAAGAGTTTTTCATTTTCTAGCCTTCATTTCTAGTGAAAGACCTCCCAATCTCGACGTCTCGCCATGTCTCTTGCAATTACTCAGCCTCTGGATTCAACCGATTGCGAACTCTTCAATCTCGGTATCTTTCGGGACTACCCAGTCTTCGTGGTAAGGCTTCATTCTCCCCATCCTCCTAACAACTCATTTTGCTACATCAACAGCCGCCGAACTCAAAACCAAGCGTTAAACTTCAACTCCCAAGTAGTCTCTCTGCCTTCAGACTCGACCTCGGCCGTCTCTGGTTGATGCGCGCGCCACGAACACCCCAACTTCAGGCCAACCCACCTACACCGGAACACCAACTCAAAGTTCGAACTCCCGTGTTCACCCGTCCACCCCTGCCCGACACGAAACCCTGCTCACCCGTTCCCCTCCCAATGCCAATGCCAATCAAGCTCCCCCAACTACTTTCACTCAACCTGACCACGGCGTTGCCTCAGCCTGAGACAGTGCGTGACAGGGCTGACCAGCCCTCGGTGGTGTGCAGCCCGATGGACGACGTTGATTCCTCATGTCCTGCGATGACGGCACGGAGAGCGAGTGTCGGAACGGAAGTCGGAGATGCGGGGTATGTGTCGCTGCCTTTGCGGGTCTCGTCGTCCCTGTCGGGGGATGTAGTAGAACTTGAGGGTTGGGAACATGAGTTGAATCTGATGCGACTGGGGAGGGGTGAGGACGATTTCGGAGATCAAGATGAGGATGAGGATGTAGATGAGTTTGATGGTACGTGGTTCTTTTCTTGTGAAGTGAACACTGGGGCTGAGGTTATTTCTTTCTCTGTGTCTTTCAAT
>QLON01004955.1:0-19028 GCA_003313675.1 Termitomyces heimii
TGTACACTTCTTCTCTTTCGAACACGAGGTAGCCAGCAGTCCAAGCTTGCTTTCAAATTTTGGATACTATCGCAGTGTTGGACTCATGCCATCTCCTCTCCTTATTCCCATGCCCGCCCGTTTACACATGGAAATGTGAATACATCTGTGTTTCCTAGCCGTGTCTCTGACTATCAGGTTACTGGACCCCCGCACTTCACAGTACTTCTGCTTTGCTTTATTCGTCGGAGATTTTGACCATTCTCGCCTGTCAGCAGCGCACAATCCGGTATACAGTCTTTGCCATTCAATATAAATTCAACGTCATCTGTGCTTCTAGCCTTATTCTTTGGCACCATTCACTGGTTCCACTGATACAAGGATTCCAGTTCTCCAATTTCTGCAGCAGTATTATGGGCAGCTCTTGCATTGCTGACATTTTTTGAGCCCTTAATCTCGTCACACCAGGGTCGGTCATGCCATCTTCACGCAAACGGCGCCGCACGCAAAAGTCTGCCAGTCATTCAACCTCAGCTCCGAAACCAGATCCAAATTCGTCTTTACGTCTGTTCTTGATCAATTTGCTACAAACCATCATAATCGACGAATAATCGTTTTTGATCCCATTACCAAAATCCATGCAACATCCGTTTATACGATGGAACAGTCCTCGAGGTCAAGTTCGATTCCGGATGTATACTGATTCCAAATCATTGGGTATCCGTCTCACAGATTGCTGGCAATACATTCCATCAAAACTCATCAATCGCATTCCGATATCGTCTCGCTTTGATCACCAAATTATATGCGGCGCAATTGAATCCTTCTTCCTCACTCCCTACCAAATTCAAGTTATCACTTCCTAAATATGTTCCTCTCAACCAGGACAAGGGCAGCTTTTACCTCAGTGTCATGTTTCTCGCTCCATCTCCACCAAATCTATCTTCTACTCTACGCAATCATGGCAAACACCAGCCACATCTTTTTCAATTCTTGTTCAAAATTATACATAGACTAGTGCGCACCCAAACAGATAGTAGAAGAACCGTACCACCGTTTAATACAATCACTCGTGATCTCATTGAGGCACCCAGCCGCTCTATTTCGTATTCCTCACGCGTGGATCCATCCAGACCCGTTGCATGGACACATAGTCCTATGAGACGAATTTTTAGATTAGATAAACGTCAAGTTATACTCCGAAGAACGAAGTCACGAAAGGCAATTAACGCCATTGTGACTTCAACCTTTGCGACCGTTTCATCTACTCTACAGTCCGATTCTGAAGAAAATATACATCTCACCGTACATCCAAGTAACATCAAGAGTGTTGCTGTCATGAACGACATGTCTAATAACGATCCATACAGGACTCAACCCAGATTCATCTCATCCCCGTCCGCTCCCACATCCGACGGAACGTCGCGCGGGGCTTTGTCCTTCCCCCTATGTTCAGGGTCTTTCAATCGACTGTACTTGTCTTTGAGATCCTTCATTGTCTTGTTTAACTCTGTAGTGTCGATAATCGCAGGAACCCTGATAATAGTCGCTTCGAGCGCCATATTCAGGAGCTCGAGGACATGAGGGTTGATAGGGTCAATGCTCAGAGCCTGGTACATTGAAGAAGAAAGATCAACTGAAAGCAAGTGCTGTCGCACGATTGTAAATATACCTCGTGATATTTGACGATAGCCTTATCTCCCTCTCCTAATAAATAATGCACGAGACCAAGGAAGCCCAGCGCCATAGAGTGTCGTGAGTCCAACTCCAGTACTTTTTGATATGTCTCCTTCGCCTCTTTCAAGCGTCTTGATGGTCCTGATCAGCAAATCAAAAGAGATATTCCTGGGGGAAATCGTACCTCAACTTCCGATAGCAAGTACCGAGATTCAAGTAGGTTGTTGCCCATGCTTTTTGCGAACTCTGCGTTACCTGTGCCAGGTCGAGTGCCTTCAGGAAGAGGCCTGCAGCTTGCTGGAATCTGTATGACTACGTAAGAAAAAAATCATTGGTGGACTAAGGAAATGGGGACTTACTCGCCGTGGTTATATGCCATCACACCCATTTCATTCACTAGCAAGGGATCACCATCGCACATAGAATTAGCGGCATTCAAAGCCTCATCCGCCAAAACGTGATTCGAAAGCATGATATTCTCCATTCCGACAAACATCAACGGAAGATGTGATCTGTCAATTCGTCAGCGTGTACAAGGGGGAGTTTTAGGGCTACATACCCAGTGAACATCCGTGCGCAAGTGGAATAGGCAGTGACTGCATGGTCGTGTTCCCCTTCAAGGGCAAAAGTATGTGCAAAGGCGATCCACGCAGGACCAAATCGAGGATCCATGAGAGATGTTTTGCTACCACAATGAAATTAATAAGGACAAATACTATTTTATAAAGGAAAGATTCTGACCTAAAATACTGGCGTGCCTGTGTCCATTTCCCACCACTCAGGTACCATACCCCAACTGCATACCAACTCATAGGGTTCTCTGGCTCCTGGTCTACCATCTCGTGGGCAAGAATGAACAATTTTGAGTGTAGATGCGAAAGATGGAACATGCATGCTATATGCAATGGCATCGTTGCATTGTGGATCGAAACCAATCCAAGAATCCTGGAAAAATCAATAAGACTCGATATGCGGAACAAGGAGTTGTGACACACCGAGATGTAATTACAAAGCAGTCGGCCCATCTGAAATTCGCATAAAGCGCATCGGCAAAGCTGCATAACACATCAGGATTATCGCCCAAGCCATATTCATCCACCAAGCGTTGCCGTGCCAATGTATGTTCAGCGGCGTGTTTATATTTCCGCAATCGACAAGTGTAAATCAGCTGTACAAACTCTGCGTCCTGTGGAGTTTGCTGCTTGTAAGCTAAGCCTTGAACAAATTCCCACTCTAGATTCACATGCTAGGCTTTCGAACGATGAATGCATTGAGAGAACGAGAACAGCATACCTTCATCAGGGGTCATCATTTCGCCAGTGACCAGTTGTTCGAAGGCGTCATAGCATTTGACATCAAGGGCCAATGCTTCCATAAAGCACTCCTTTGCTTGATCACCTCGATTGAGTTTTAGCATTAGGATTCCGCGAAGATGACACATTGATGCTTCGACCTTGACGCGATCTGAGTCCGTCACAGCTCATGGTTAACGACACAAAAGAAGGAATACCTTGATCCCTCCGTCGACGTTCGGTATAGAAGGTCCACTTCTCCCTGCGATGATTATGAGCTTTGCACAAAAATCCTATCATCATACAGTAGAAACAGACCAGAGTCTCGAAAAGGATTCGCTTCTCCCAGCATTTCGGTAGCTTCAGCCCAATTGCCTTGCCGAACCTGATGGTCTTCAAAACATAGTCTTTTGAATACAGTGTCGCATACTTACTTGACATTGAGCAGCCAGATATCGGCACGCTACGCTCATATCCACCAACCGCGAAACTTGCTCCTGCATGTCCTCTGGTACCTCTACCATAGCACCGGGACCCATAGGAAGTCGAGGTGATAACGTTAAGGGAGGCGGAGGATCCTGCTCACGCTCCTTCCCCTTCACAGACGAGAATAGATGTCCATTAGCTGGCCGTGGTGACGAGGTACGTTTTGGTGGTGCCGTAGAGAAAGGACGTGTCAAAAGGCGCTCAGCTCGCGAGTACTGGTGGGTCATGAAGTATGTTTGGGCCAGCCAAAAGGCATCATTGGGGTCGTCTGCAAGAGTCGGTTCACAGCCAGAATCAAAAGTATCACGCAACGTACTTGTCCAGCTGACAATTTTATCGCCCCAAAACGCAGCGGTTTCGTATAAGTGCTGCATCAGCGCGTCGTGTCGCCAGAGCCGCATTCGATCTACCATTCCCCACTCATATTCATCCTCATCATGAGCGTCATCTTCCATCTCCTGAAACACATCGGTAGTATCGTTTGCAAGAGGATGCTGCCTGCTCATACTCTCTTTCGCTCTTCTACGTCGGCGTGGCGAAGACCTGGGTGACGCAGGAAGTACGGACCGATTCGGATCTAGAGGGTTAGAAACTGTACTCGTGTTGCCATCAAGATACGAGTCGACAAGATGTTGAGGTCCAAATGAAAAGGAAGAGCCAATTGAACTACGATGTCGAGAAGTCGCTGGCGATAGGCGCGGCATGCCTGCAACGGTATATTGTTGGGTAGATGGGGTAGACGGTGGCATCCTTTGTGGTCAAGACATCAACATGATCAGTGAATGAGCTCGGAACAAAAGCACACAAGTCATACTTGAAACAAAGGTCGTTCAATGGCTGTTCTCTGACAAACAGTTGTGAGTGCACGCGTTTGTGTAGTTTTGTTTGGCTTAGCCTCTGTACCTGAGACGCGTCATGGTCACATTAATATATTATATTGGGTATCAACATGGATATTGTAGTGCAAAAAGAAAAACGTAGGAGACACTAAAAATTTATGCAAAGGCATCATATCGATAGGGTGTACCAGTATCAGAACTTTCATTCCTCATGCCTCTCGTGAGGACCAGAAGAAGGTTTTCTATCCGAGCTTGCCGCTCCTATGTAGTTACAACTTAGCATTCTCACTGGAGGAATGGGAAAAGGTGCACCTGAAGATCCTTCATTTCCTCTTTGAGTTTCTGCACAGGCAAGGACTGAATATCTTCCATCATACGCTCAATCCGCTTCAAGGTGCTGTCCGCTTTCACAGTCGCAATTTGAGCATCGGCCGACGCCATTCGCGAGCTGAACAACCTCGCAAGCGGACTTCTGTTGTTATCGCTCAAAGAAGTAGAGGCACCAATTCCTTCCATAGAGAGGAAAGGCTCGGTTGGCAGACTGGGATTGTGCTTGGGTTTGGGCGAATCATGAATGGACGCCGAGCTCGTACCCGAAGGGAGAGGCCTACGGCGAGTTGATGGGGTACTCTGTGTAACTACATTCAATGTGTCTCTGGAATGTAAAGATCGAAGCATCGGCATTTCATCTTCTACTTCTTCGAAAGGATCCATGTCGCTGTTGACATCAACGTCGAAAATAGCATCATAGATGTCATTGGATGACGACCCCACTAGTGCTTCAACAAGAGGCATGTGCTTGATATGTCTGGGAAGACTGTTGAAGAACGATTGCGCAGCTTCCCTACCCGTTTCGGCAAACCTCATACCGACGGCGAAGTACCGTTCGTAGATGCCTATCAAGACTAGGATAGGAAAACTGGTCAACTTGATGAGGAAAACATTGAAACTGTGCAGGGCGCGGGGTGATAGTATATATGTAGCGGGTTTGAGAAGCAAAAATGCAATAATATTGAACGGTGGCTGATATGAGAAGAGAGCATCTGATTTGACGCTACAAGCATATTATCAAAAATAATCGCGTACAATGTATTGAATACTCACCCTTCCATAGTTGCAATGGCAAACTGGGATAGGTACTGCGAAGAATTTGAGTAATGATTAGAATAGATGTGCTCAACCAACCAACTTCTTGGGTTGCGTTCTGTACAATGCAAATACATAAGGATTTGACACAAATGTAAATCCAAACGACTCACCTCTTGAATCCTTGCAACCGTGTTTGACAACAAAGAGATCAGGACTACAAACGCTGAGAAAAGTTGACAAGGAGGCAGCAAATACAACTCACTGGTTAGTAAGAGGGTACTCGACAACGCCGCAAAAATAACCATCAGAATCGGGCCGAAGACAGGATGGAAACTTGATGCATCACGAAAGCTCAGATACGTGTTGCCAAACCAAATCTGCGTCATCAACCAGGCAATGGATTGCATTGAGCGAGGCTCTGGCTCGCCTTGGGCTACGAATTGAACCAGTCATCAGTAACGCCTCCTCCGACACATACTAGGAAGATGCCCACATAGCGTCCATAAAGCGAATAGCAGGCCTGAGAAACATATCGATGCCATACCCATGAACAAGATGTACTGCGACATCATTCCTCGTAAGGATCTGTGGCAATCATGGGTTTAGATGAGTCATGAACAAAAGGAATATAGGTCTCACAGTATCACGACATTATTCGATATTGCAAAGGAGGCAAGTCTTGAAACTTGTCAGAACCGGTGATGATGGGATACAGAGGGCCGAATTCATTACCTGGGAAACAGTACACAGGCACCACAAGACAAGATGTCAAATGCCAAATCTGAAACAGCGACTGTCGAAAGAGTTTTGAAAGGAATCTATGCAAACGAAATGAATTAGTCTTACTGTCGTCATGGTTTATTCCCTTGAGCCTAAGCACTATGTATGCAAGGAATATTGCAATGAATGAAAAGTCAAAGACATTCCACAACTGGATCATATTTGAATGAGCTGCTCCAAGAAAAACAGGGACAAATCTACATTGGCAATATAAACTGTGATTTTTCATGTTAGTTCATGGCATCTAAGCACCAAGCTAATGCTCACTAATCCATCCATGTTCTGTTGCGGCAGTATATTCCTCTAAGGTGAAAGCCGCGGCCAAAATAATGAAAATCACCTCCCAAAAAGTGATTTTCGACGAGTCTCGTGCTGTTGGAATTTTAAAAAACACTTTGCAAGGACACGGATGAACTTACTCAAAATGCATAGTACATAAGTGATGAGGAGGAGCGTAAAGTTCAAAAACTCGAGCATAGCCCCATAAAATGGCACTCGTAACCTTTTACAATCCTTAAGAAGCATGTAAGGATATGCATGAATGACTATCGTACCGATAGTGATCCAGAAAGGGCGATTTTCGAGCATTGTATAGTTCAATAGCACGAGACTTGTAGTTGTCTGCCAATATCGATCGATGTGCAAACATTGAGAAGACAATCCTCCCATAGTATACATCGTTGACAACTCTTTGAGTTACGGGCGATGCGAGAAAGGCTTTTGCGTTGGTTGAAATTGCCATCTTGTTCTTTCAAATTAGCTGTGAAATTATAAGAGGCAGATAATATCTGCACCTCGAGAGCACTCTGCACCGATTCGCATACATCCACACCCACAGCCAAGTTAACGTGGTCGACGATCTCTGAAGTCGCCCCTGCCAGAGGATTCCAGCGCGTCGTGAGAACAGCAACAAGTTTAATATGATTGGACGCGAAGAGGCGTAGGAGTTTCATCGCAAGGATCTCGCAAAGAGTCGCCCGCGAGAACATGACGCCGGCGGTGGAAAGGTTCTGCTCGCATTGTGACAAGAAGTACGAACGCACAACAAGGCATGCGTAGACGACCGCCATGTTCTCAAGACGAGCATACTTTTGTACTATCGGTCGAACTATACTAAAGTTGATGTCTGACGCTGTAAGTTGTCTACACAAGGCCGATTGAGAAACCGTTCAGAATAGTAAACATGTACCTACTCCCAGCTCAAAGCGCTATCTGGAAGATGACGTTAGTAGGTCACGAGTAATCTTGGAGAAACAAAGCAAGCTCACCTACTGTCGTCTAGGAAAGGAAAGCTTTGTTAGAAGAGAAAATTAGCACGGAATGGAAGACGAAGACGTACGATGACGTCCTTTTTTAGTGAAGGGATTAGAGGAAAGACTTTGACTGAGCTAAGAGCCTCTGGAGTAGGTGCCAGCAGGCCCTGGTGCTCGCAGTCACCATGATCCATAGGATAGACGGCCTTGTCGGCAGTGATTTTCCACGTTAGTGGGCGGTGTGGATCAACATTCGGCAATAAATTAGTATGCCTGCCATTGTCAAGACACATAAGTTGGCTGTACCCTACTTGGATTCACTGAACAGTGTAAAATTGACTCTATGATACGGAGCCTCTCCGAAAGCTTAAGGTCTCTTTTAGTCTTCGCAGTCTCGTGTTACACTCGCTTCGCGTATCTATTGTCTGTCCACACACGGCATCAACGCATCATGCATCAATTCTGATGCCAGGCAATACCAAACAAGGATCAAAGACTTGTGATGCCTGGCATTTCCCGTCACTGGCACAAAGTATATACCCCCAAATCTACTCTTCTTGTATTCCATTCTCTCTAATACCCTCTGTTTTGTTCTTTTGAATACCCGAAGATGGGTGCCCTATGCTGCTGTATTAACGAGCCAGTGGACCTGGACGCAGAGGTTACTCTCTTCCATTTCGACCTTCATCGCGCTGTTGGTAAGGGGGCGTTTGGCAAGGTGCGCTTTATCACATCTCTCAGCTTTTTGCAACTCAAGAGACTAGGTCCGCGTCGTCGAGCATAAGCGCAGCAAGAAGCTATATGCTCTCAAGTACATTGACAAGTCTCGATGTGTACGGCAGAAAGCTGTAGCCAATATAATACAGGAGCGGAGGCTCTTGGAGGAGGTGAGTTATCTTATCTGGTCCCGAGATTTGGTCGATTAACTTATGTACTTACTTTAGGTTGACCATCCCTTTATCTGCAACCTTCGTTACGCTTTTCAAGACGACGATAACTGCTTCTTTGTGCTAGACCTCATGCTTGGTGGAGATCTACGATGTATGCAGATTTTTACTAAGATTTTTGCCTCGACTTACTTTCGCTTTCTCATAGTCCATCTAGACCGTATGGGGCACATACCCGAGGAAGTTGTAAGATTCTGGGTAGCTGAGCTCTCGTGCGCACTGGAATATCTTCACCGTCAAAAGATCATTCATCGGTATGTCTTCCGATGTACGGTGTTTTAAGCCTTACTGATATTTCTCGTAGCGATATTAAACCAGATAATGTTCTTTTGGACGCCATGGGCCATGCACACCTCACCGACTTTAATGTTGCTATTCATTATTCAGACCGCCGCTTACACACAAGTGTTGCTGGTAGTATGGCATACATGGCCCCTCAAGTCGTCGGAAGAAAAGGCTATTCGTGGCAAATTGACTGGTGGAGCTTGGGTATCACTGCATACGAACTTCTCTTCCACAAGCGCCCCTTTGATGGTCGGAACGCCGAAAAGATGACCCATTCCATCATTAAGGATCCACTGAGATTTCCCGAGAGCGCTTCGTCACGTTGTAGCGAGGCTGGTAAAGCTGCACTACAAGGGGTAAGCTTGTTCATTTTTCTTTTTTAGAACAACGCTGTGATATAATTAAGTTCATCGAACGCAACCCCGAAAAACGTCTTGGTTGTCGAGCCGATGGTCAAGGCCTGAAAGACATCCGATCTCATCCATGGTTTGAATCTATTGATTGGGAAAGCCTGGAGAATAAGGAGAGTCAGCCTCCATTTGTACCAGATGTGAGCCCACTTCCTCCTTATTTGACAGAACGCATTCAATTCCTATTCAATATAGATGGACAAAGCAAACTTTGATGTGTCGTACGAGCTTGACGAATTCTTGATGGTTGAGAAGCCTTTGACACATTCGAAACGAAAAGCCAATGTTGATCTCGCCAAGTTGAAACCAGAACTTCGTCAACTTGAGGAACAGTATGTCGTGTACAACTCATTCCGACGCACGCCGTCGAAAGTAACGTCTATCTCCTCCCTACAGGTTCACAATTTACGACTTTACAAATTCAAGACGAATCTCATATTATCCCCATAATCAACCTGTCACTACGATTGGCACAACGACCGATGACACCGACCGAACAGCAACACATTCCCCTAACTCGCCCAACGAGACTTTGATCCCCACCGCTACCATCGTCGAAAGGTCACGATCAGGCACCCCTACAGCTACTTTTGCTATCGAGTCGCATCGAGAAGACCCATCTGCGGCCCCATCCTCATCACATGGGCATGCAGCGTCATAACGCTGACCAGAACTACGACTGCACGTGAGTGATTATTTGTCAATCACCAGCATGGTAACTCATAATGGTATAATTAATGATTCTATGGGGACCCAGGTCACTTCTGTCGTCTGTCAGTTACACTACTATCGTTATATCTACTCTATCTCAATCCTTATGCGGATTAATTATATGTGAAGACATGACTTACGACCTTGCGGCCCTTTCCGCTTTCACGGCACCTACTTCACGCCTCCTTGCATGTTTTCTGCAGAACTTTCGATGCATTACATACACCTCTACTTCGGATGCGCTGGGCGCGGTACTGTATTTCTTAGCTTTAGCGCTGTCTTAAATCATCCGGACTTGACCAATGATCTTCATTACAATGAGAACGTGCGATCCCTCTGATGTCCCCATGTCGATGAAATATGATCAAAGGATTGTAAATGACATGAACAAACAACCTGTTGTCACTCCGACTCCGAGTCCAGCCCCGGTTGCAAAGACACCCACGGAATGTTTTTGAACCAAATCAGAAATATTCCTCGATTCCGTCCCTTTAGGCATCTATCTCGTCGCTCCAGAGCGTCAGAAACCGGACAATCTACCGCTGACTCGGATGATCAAGGTTCCAGCCATAGAGAATCTCATGTTGTTCAAGTAGGACAAATACCTACAATTGCGGAACGCTACAAGAAATCAACGCTTGAAGCACCTGCATTGGTTCTTTATCAACCCAATTCTTCCCTGCTAGAAAGGATATCTATCCAGTAAGTACTGACTGTACTGAATCTCGTTCAGATCCTTCATTCTATGATTGCGCATGTTGACCGACATCAATTAGTCAAGGCAGCATTACCGATCTCGAGGTAGACTCGATTGTTAATGCTGCAAACAAAAGTCTTCTGGGTACTTTCTTCTCTCATCTGAAGATATTCTTGGAAAAACTCATTCCTTCACGAGGTGGCGGAGGGGGTAGGATTGTCCCGATACTCGATGTTCCTTCAAGTTTTCATAAAAGGGTACAGTTGACGGCGCGATCCACAACGCGGCTGGACCTCATTTACTCGAGGAATGCAAGCATCCGCTGTAACGTATTGTCTGAGCAGATGCTGATGTTTAGGGGGTAATTTACAGGTCGTACGCTGAACGGATGTATGACCGGCAATTCAAAGATCACCCGCGGATATTGTCTTCCCGCGTCTGTTTCTGATCTCAATACTCTCAGAATCGTTTCACTTGACTTGTACATTCCAGGCGGTATGTCATTCATACAGTCGGACCAGTGTATTCCCCCGATGCAGCGGAAGAAAAGGCGAGACAACTAGCTTCGTGTTATAGGACAAGCTTGGAGGTGGCTGTTGAGAATCAGGTCAGGCACGTCGTAAGTCTAAGATTTATCCTCACAAGCGCAAGCACATGCTTCTCAATTTTACCGATATCAAGGCGTTTCCATCTGTCTCGACTGGAATATACGGCTACCCGATCGCCGACGCTACCCGTGTCGCCTTGAACGAAGTCAGGCGTTTTTTAGAGTCAGAGCGTGGCAAGTCGGTTCGTCCCAAATACCATCGACATGAACATCAGCTCACGATATGCGTGTCAGCTTGAACGAGTCATATTTGTCGTATGGAGCAACAAGGATCTCGAGGTGTACGAGTGAGTTACCCATCACAAACTGTTTCGTGTTGGGTACTTGAAATTAGAATAGGTCTCTCGTCCCAGAGTATTTCCCACCAGTGCAAGAGTTGGCGAAAGATAATTAACAGGCGCCAGACCAAGAAGATTGATGCATAAGAAGGGGGTCTCTAGTTGAAATGTATCTGTATTCATCTCTTCTCATGTTACTTATGTACTTGTGATCATTAAATCTGATTTCGTTACTCAGTGCGCCTCTACTTCAATGGTGTGGCCGACGCAAGTCACAAGCTTTGACGCGTCTAGCTCGGCAACTCTTTCCGGCTGGTCGGGCCGTGCATCGTCGTTTTACCTCGTGACGCCATCCCATGCGAGCTTCTGACGCTTCTTCGCCCGGATGTGTCCCCGCATGATCATTATGGCGCTCGGCCCCTACTGTTTCAACATATTGTGCTCAAAAGGCGAACCCTTAGAACCTGAGTTTCCTGACGCGAAACAACTCTGCTATGGGACTGTTCTACAATATCTTCATCGCTGTCTTTTCCTCCATCGGTGAATGACTTGGCTTCTCACTGAGCCATTCTAACACATTACGCTGCAGGCGCATTCCTTTTTGGGTGAAAACAGTTCTGCATCCAGAGGTTGAGTGATTGACATCTATTGCATCTGAACAGATATGACAGGCAAGTGCTCTAGCCGTTCTTCATGATACAATGATCACCTCTCTCCAGTGGTATTATTGCGTCCGTGATTACCATGGACCACTATAAATCGCATTTCACGGACAAGTCGACCATCCAAGGAGCAGTCGTTTCAACCTTTAACGGTGAGTAAATCTATTTCTCAGTGTCAACGGAATATGCCTCACATCACATATCTAGGTGGATGTTTCTTTGGCACAATGGGAGCAGGATGGTATGCGACGTAACCCGCTTTTCTACATATGCGGCCTAAAAGAAAACAGGTTAAACGACAGGCTTGGCCGCAAGCGGACTATTCAGGTCAGTGACGATTGGTCTTTGTAAAGTCATAGTTCAGGAGTTGAATCGACCGTAGATTGGCTGTGTCTTCTCACTTTGGGGCGGTTCCATGCAATCTGGAGCATCAAATGTCGCCACTCTTCTCGTTGGACGAATCATTGGCGGTATTGCGATCGGGTACGTCGAGCATGATTTTTTCTGTTTTCATTGACAAATTAGTGCGACAGAATATTGTCCATGACCGTTCCATTGTACAATGTGGGTATGCAAATAGATCTTTAGCTCGCAATCTTTTGACCTCTTATATGTAGACCGAGATCGCCCCTCCTAAAAACCGAGGTTTACTTGTAGGTCTGACCCAACAAATGCTTGGTATTGGTTTCATCGTTGCTAATTGGGTACGTTCGATGAGAGATTCCATGTTCTACCTTACTCTTTCGTATAGGTTGGCTATGGATGTCAATTCATTGAATCTGATGTCTCATGGAGGCTTCCCCTTGGGTTACAGGTTCGCATGATTGGTCAAACGAAACAAAAATCTGACATCTTTCACTTTGTTCTTAGCTTGTCCCTGCGTTCCTTCTGTTAGTTGGTATTCAATTCTTGCCCTATAGCCCTGTAAGCCTCACTTTCCCAGATTATCATAATATTGACGATTCGCCAGCGTTGGTTGTTGGAAGTCGATAGAGACGACGAAGCGAAGGCAATTGTCTATATGCTGCACGGCAAGGGCAACGAAAGAGCTGCAGAATTGGAGTATGCAGAGATGCACGACACGATCAAGGCTGAGGCTAGTGTCAGGACTCGAAGCTTGAAATCGCTCGTGTCCACTGTTCCAATGACGAAGAGACTTTTTGTTGCTGTTGGCGTACAAGTCTTCACCCAATTTACTGGTATAAATGGTGTGATTGTCCGCTACTCTTCTAATATTGTGATTAAGTCGCTCCTTTCAGTCATCAACTACTTTGGACCCCAGATGTATCAAAGCCTTGGTATCACAGGCCACAAGTCTCTTCTCGTTCAAGGGTGCGATGTTTCCAATCTATGTGGCTTGTATTTTTGACTCGTCATATAGTATTTACGGTGCAGTTGGGCCGATTGCAAACCTTTTGTTTGTCACTGCTACGTAGATCCAAGACAGTCTAATGATTCGATGATAGCTTCATCACTCTCCTTTTGGACCGTGTGGGGCGCAAAAAGCCTCTTGTCGTTGGTGCTGCATCCTTTGTTTGTACTTTCTCGATTCTGGCGGCAATTGTGGCTCAAAACCCAGTCGATGCTGTGCATCCAAACCACATTGCACAACGGTGAAGCAAGTCAGACCGTTATTACTCCTATCACTGACATCTTCCGCAGTGCCGGAATTGCCATGATATTTTTGACAAGTGTAATGTTCTCGCTCAGCTTCGGACCTGTTAGCTGGGTCTTGGCCTCCGAGGTAAGTTTTCGTATCCTCGGACTCGAAATCCTTTGCTTACACATTTGAAGGTGTTTCCCACTCACGCGCGCGCTCTTGGAACCATGGTTGCAACCTGCTGTAACTGGGTAAAAATGCACTTTGTTCCTGAAGACCCTTGCTCACTCAAGATTCAAAGGCTTTTAACACGATGATCGGACAAGTTGCTCCAATAGGCATGGCAAATGTTACCTGGAAGTTTTATATGCTGTTTGTCGCTCTCAATTTCGTGGACATGATTATTGTTGCACTTTTCTTCCCTGAGACCAAAGGTAGTTCAATTCTTCTTTTGTTACTATTATTCGCTAAAATTCCTCCTAGGCAAAACTTTAGAGGAAATGAATGAAGTATTTGGTGACCATATTACGATTAAACCTCAAGACAATGTTTCAGCTGAAAAAGTTGAAGATGTGAAGATCAATGTTGCTTAAAAGAACTTATTTAATATTAACTCGCGCAATTCATTAACTCCAAAATACGTAAAAGGCAACGAAAGTGGATTAACGCAGGCGCCAAGGCCAATAGGTCAGTATGATCGGATGAGTACCTTGTCGATAATTCAATATTCTCCTTCTGTTTCTGCATCATCTGGACAGTGGGTAGCATGAAGGATACCTTGTAAATGTCTTTGGAGATTGAGTCAAGATTGTTGTAAACTGTTTCCGAATGCAAACTGCAGAATGTCATCTAGTTCCAATTTAACTCAACACTTAGGCGTGAAGAAATTAAATTCCATTAGCACTTCTCGGTAATTAATTCGAGTGAAACTGAAAAGTCTAGAAACGGGTCATTTATACGTTCATCTGTATAAAGTCGAAGGTTCTTAGTTCAACAAGAGTCCCTCGCCTTATCTAATCTCCTTGTCGAAACTCATTGATCGGATAAGGTCACTCAGTCACGGCCCGATTCCTTGTCCCTTGTCCATTGAACGTTTCCTCCTACTCTTGACTTCGACCGCAGTCAGTGGTATCAGCAGCTGGAGGATGCCCAGGAGGACTATTTTTCGATGCACGTAGTAGGTCTCGAGTCTTTACCTGTTGAGGTGACCGTTTTGCCTCTTTTATTGGATTCAAACTGAACCATCACCAGTTACTTTACGAGGTTCAACTTCATGCTCTTTCCGAATCCCTTCCAATAACTTCGCGACGCATACATGACGTCTTTCGATCGTCGCCCACTTCCTTTCGCTCTCAATATTTATTAGGTCGAGCCTTCGCACGTGGGCCACAGGACACGGCCTCAATTCTCACAAAAATCCTTCGATACCCGACTTGCACGGCAGAGGTGGTAGGACAGTTGCTCCCATTACTCGTTAGAGGGCGATTCGACGTTAAAGCGTCGAGATTTGAGATACCGAAACGATTGTTTCGGTCACTGGCTCCGAAGTCCGGATCTGTTAACCGGGAAGAGCAAGAACCACCATTACCGTTCCTTCAGTATTTGTTCAATTGTCCCGGGATCCCGAAGCCTGACGTCAATTCGAACGGTGGATATGCCTTGACAAAGGCAGTCCATGCAAAATTTATACCCCTCGTCAGACTCTTGCTTGACCACGGTGCTGAACCTCAGTGTAAGGACTCCCTCGCCATCTTCGTCGCCATACGGCAAAAAGATCTTTCTTTGGTCAAAATATTGATAGAACGAGATGATTCAACCTATGCACATCGTTTGGGCACGGGGAAGCGCAAGCGGCGCAAGCTTGAGGATAGGGTGATGGTCAACAGCGCAATGCTTAAAGCGGCCGTTAAGTGCGATGCGAGGGACATTGTCGATTATCTAGCGAGGGAGAAAGGATGCATCCCCGATATGCAGACCTTGCATATGATGACGAAGTAAATATATAGGCATCAATTCAAGGTTTATCGGACTTATTGTTCTCGGTGTTTTCACACCATTTCGATGAGCTCGAAGAAAGTCCAACCCCGGACAAGCCTAGTAAGTCATTGTCCGCATTGTATCTCGTGGATACCTTGTGAACGAGTCATTCCCACTTCGCAGCACCTCCACACTACATGGAAAACCCATGGCATAACCAAGGCATTTCCCACCAGCTCTTGGGTTCGGCCTCCAGAAAGCAGGCATTGACCTTTCTCTCTGCGGCTTTTTCCTTCGTCTCCTTTTAGATGACGTTGTCGTCTCTGGAGATACTAGCGCGAGTTCAATAATTGGGCAATTTCGGGTTGTCATCTGCATTTTCGAGGGTACAACCGGCCCGTTATTATAAGGGTGCCGTTGAAGCTGAGACGCAGAGATTGGTGGTCGCGTAGATCGTGGAGGCTGCCTAGACTCGGCGATCATTATATCTGGCGGCGATGACATTGGCGATATCGTCTTTACGAGTTTCAACTTTCTCGAATCTCCGTAACGCTAGAGCAATCAGTATGAGTAGCCTGAAAGGATTGAAATACACTAGTCATACTGGCATAGGTCTAAGACTCTCCAGAAGAATATGTGATCCGTCCACCGCTGTTGCTTTCGCGCGTTCTGCCCGGAGAGTTGCTTGTACTTCATTATCTTCCGTCTCTGGTTCACGAGTTCTGAGCAGCGATCAAGAACTCGAAAAAAATCACAAATATCTCTGACTAACATGCATTTTGGCAGCGGCGGGGTTTTGGGTCGCAAAAAGATCGGACGGGGTGGTTTAGAACCAGATAAAAGTCGAAAAGCTACCAAAAATGCAGAAAATGCAAGTATAAATGTTTTAAGCGCGTACCTATCCCTTCTCCATCTTGAGTATTGTCTAACGAATCCGTTTTGCTCCGCGTCTTACTCCTGCCTTCCTGCGGAAGGTCTGGGGAAAGGTCCCAAACATCGAAAATCAGCTCTTTCAAATGATTGAGCAGTTGAAGATCGATATCATCTTTCTTTCGACCATCTACATCCTCATTTTCTGCGTATATATCATTACGGGAAACGGTAACGAACGATTCAGAACGAAAATGAGGATTGACGAAAAGTGGAGACATTATAATGACGAGAATTGATTTATTATTTTGTATTTATACAACTTTGAACGGCTAAGAAATTTCGAGTTTCGTCCTCTGTTTCGTCCTTGACTCGGTGATACCTGACTCGTTCTTCACACTCTGGTTCTGTCATGTCGACAGACAAAAAATCAAAGTCTGCTTCTAACAAGGACAAGAAGTCCAAACGAAAATCTATTGGCGGCACACCTCTACTTTCTGCTGATACTGCGATCAAGTCCTCCGCACCAGTGAACGCATCATTGAAGGCAAAAACTGATGCTGTCCAACCTGAAAAACATAAAAAGGAGATGCTCAAAGGAGATGCGGCGAAAGACGTAAAAAAAACGGAGTCCACGTTCAAGCCCCCAACCTCATCTCTGCCGCTTCCCACTTCCACCTCCGTTACCTCCGACAAGAAGAAAAAAAGTAAAGAAAAAGTTACGGGGGAAGTCGAGCAGCCAGAAGATAACGCGTCAGCCTCTTCAGCGCCTGTTCCTGCCGGGAAGCAGAAGAAAAAGAAAACGAAAGGCGAAACGTCGGAAAGCGTGAAACCCACGACTAAATCACCTCTACCGACAGTCTCCAAATCCATATCCGCCACTTCTAAAGCATCACTTCCACCAAAGCTTCATAAAGCCTCCGACAAGGCATCCCGAAAGTCAAAAAAAATTGAGCAGAAAGAACCTTCTCCTTCTGCGTCGTCCGCATCCGAAACTGAAAAGGCCGAAGAAGCAGGAAAAGATGATTCCGAACAGGAAGGAGATGACGACCTCCATCTGCACGGTTTCTCGACCGACGATGACGATTCATCTGATGAAGACGATGACATGGATTACGAAGCACCAGCTCTTGACATCTCGAAACTACCTACAATTGCTAAGGATGACGCTACTGTCAAACGGAAGCTCGAGAAGGCGAAACGTCAAACTGTAAGTTTTCCAAGGTGACGGAATCCTCATCACACAAACACTTAGCGATCTGACAGAGCGAGGACCGGGGTGTGGTGTACATTGGCCGTGTTCCCCATGGGTTTTACGAGGACCAAATGCGTGGTTATTTCTCCCAGTTTGGGGACGTTACTCGCGTCCGCTTGTCAAGGAACAAGAAGGTTCGGTGCCTTGCGATGCTATTGCGATGCCCTCCATTTAACTTGCTTGAACTAGACTGGGCGGTCGAAACACTACGGATTCATAGAGTTTGATTCATCATCTGTAGCTCAGATTGTCGCAGAGACAATGGACAACTATCTTCTCAAGGGTCACATCCTGAGATGTAAAGTTATTCCAAAGGATGAGGTACATCCGGAATTGTGGGTGGGTGCCAATCGAAAATGGAGGGTTGTACCACGGGATCGCCTCACGCGTGTCCATCATAACAAGGTATGTTGTCTATCCCTATGCTTGAGACACATTCGACACAATCGACACTACTTGACTTTAGATCCGTACTGAGGATGAACAAACTCGAACTGCTAAACGCCTCATCAAGCGCCAAAATGAACGAAAGCGAAAACTAGCAAAAGCTGGAATCGATTACGACATCACGGCCGTGGGCTATGTGAGTTCTAATCAACCTTAACCATCAGTGAAATAGAACTCACCCATTCATTCGGTCTATAGAAGAAGGTGAAAGAAGCATGATATATGTCTGGGTATTATGCAAAGGAAGCAAGGCGTGTGGGGGACATCGGCAGGGATACTCCATCTGTGACATCGCATCACTTTTAGGATGAGAATGAATCGTGCTTGAGTCTTGTGGTGTCCTGTCAGTCACTGTCTGCAACCCTATAAGTTTGCACTTTCAAAGTTTCCATGGCCTGCTAATTGGTCGTATGATTGAGATTGGCTCGTAGGTCTCGGGGCTCTAAGTTTGGCACAGTCTATGTAGCATATTAATAAAGTGTACGACATTGACTTATTGATAGACAGAATATGCCATATACCTATACAATATTTAGCATTTCTGAAAACCCTTTTATTTCTCCAGTTCGATTATATCCCAGTGGAATCGGCATGGTCTTTAACAAGGCCAGGGCAGCACTTCTTATCATCATATAAAAATTCTCTATGGTGTGATATGCATTATATGATGTCTGGTTACTATTAAATATGAGGTTGGTGAAAGGATGGGACGAAAAACGATGATAAGGTCCCTCGCAGATTTATCTGCTCCAGTTCATAATCAATACTGGCCATGGAAGTAGAATATAAGGTATGTGTCCAAGTGCTCTAGACTGTGATGAAGTTTTCTTGATTTTCATTAGAAAGTTCCTCAAGGCTCAGGCCGTTGGTCTCAGGAACGAGGAAGG